>JACXVL010000079.1:139641-231548 GCA_014898675.1 Athelia sp. TMB | reverse complement strand
GGGAAGCCCGCGCTGGTCACCGACGCGAGCTGCGCAAGCAGCTCGACCTGCCGCTGATTGAGCAGGTTCACGTGGTCCTGGAAGATCGTGCGCTTGATGAGTTTCTGTGCGCGTGGTCAGTCAGTGTACGCATGTGGTGGGGTGTGGGGGCAGAACTCACGGTGATGGTAAACTTGTTGTACGGGAAGAGCGTCGCCATGAGGTTGAAAAAGTGCTCGTCATACTCGTCGCGCTCGACGGCGGTGAGCGCGGTCTGCGCGAGTAGCGGCTTGATCGATGGCGGAAACTTGCCCTTCGTATTCCAATCCTCCTTGTCGCGTGCGCGCTTGAGCTCCTCGACCGCCGCTTGTATGTCTGGATGGAAGTCCTCCTGCTCCCGTCACGCATTAGCATGCGGCGTAGTAAAGTTAAGGGGAGAGGCAAACCTGGTTGACGACGCGTCGCTTCTTTCCGTTTTCCCATACCGTCGCGTACCGCTTGCGCTTTTGCCCCGGCACCGCGCCCTCGTCGTCGGACCCAAGGGCGATCGGCGCGTCCTTGGTGCCCGAGCCTGTGTCGGCAGTGATGGCGGTTGCGTCGGCCTTGCCGGACTTGCGGGGCTTGATCTTTCGTGGGGTCCTGAGGAGTGGCGGGGTTAGTGTTTGTGTATCAGGGAAGCTGATGAATGGAAGTAGGTACAGTAGTGTATAGGCGGGAGATGGAATAGGTCTATATGCGCGCATATATGCCGCAGAAGCATCGAAGAGGGGTAAGGGTGAAAGGTACATACTTGTCTTTGAGCAATGCGACCTCTCCAGAGGAGACATAGAATCCCTGCTGCTTCGTCTGTGCAAAGTAGGTGCGCTCGTCGAGCGCCAGTTCACTGTCGTCGATAAACGGGTCATGCACATCGTAATACTCCGCTGCCGCGCTCTTCCGCTGCACACATGTCAGATAAGCATGCATATACTCCGAGAACCACATGCAGAGCGTACCTTCTTCCGCGCCTTCGAGACCGGCTTACTGCCGCCCGCCTCAGGCTCCTTCTCGCTCTCACTATCGCTCTCCGGCGGCGGCTTGAGCACGCGCACGGGTGTCGGCGCGCGCTGGCCCGAGTCACGCGCGAGGTGCGCGATGTGCACCTCGTAGTTGTCCGGGCCGCCGAGCGGGAACTCGAGGCGGATCGTCTGCATCGGGGGTGGCGGCGGGGGCGGCGTCGGGGAGGGCGAGCGCGGTTTCACTATCCGCGCGGACTTCGGCTTCGCGGTGAGGACATTGACGGTGGCAGGGATGGTAGAGGGGCCCGCCTGCGAGGCGGAGGAGGCGGGTTTGGCGGAAGGGGAGGCGCTGTCGCGGGATTCGGACTTCACAACGGTCCCGGTGCCCTCGCCCTCGGTCGCGGGCTCGAGCGAGCCTTCACGACTGGAAACACTTATAACCTCTACGACGTCCGCAAGAGACTCAGAGTCATCAGAATCGTCGTCGTCATCGTCATTTGTGTGAGTCGAGGATGTTGAGCCGGACGGAGAGGTGAGGGGCGGCTTCACGTCCGCAGCAAGCGCTGGTGCGGACGACGTGGACGCTGGTTTTGATGTTTCGCGCGCATCGGACATTTCAAAGTCGGTGGCATCGTGGCCCGAGGTGTCTCGCGACATTTGATGCTGAATTTAGGGGGCAATTTGAGGGATTTGAGGGAGGAATGAGGAGGGGGGCCCGGGGGCGAGGGGATTTGGAGGGCGGTTCTGGGGGGAAGGTTGGGCAAACTTCCACGCATTTCTGACCGGTTTATCGGCCTGAATTTTGGATGGGCCGCGTCAAATGAGATCGGAAGTTTTGAGGACCCCGACTCGCCCCCACCCTCCTTTTCCAGCGACACTGCAACGCAGCTGATGAGGCCACCGGCGCGTCTTAACGCCTAGAGGAATTTGAATTTCTTGGAAGATTTCTTTTGTAGAGTACATAGAGGTATGCGAAGATGAAGATAGGTTCAAGTTGTAGAGCAGGCGGAGAAGACACTTTTCGGGGTCCTGGTGGCCAGACATAGAATTCAACTCCCGCCGCCATCGCAGCGCGAAATGTCACGCCACCGTCCAACATCCCTTCTCTATCTTTATTTACACCCGCCATCCTCGGACCCATATAAGCGCTGCGAAAAGTTGCAATATTTCTCATGTTATAGCTCTAGAGTCGTTTTTACTTGCCAAACTGCTCGTCGTCAACCCACCATCACCTAGCGGATGTGTGGTAACTTTGGTGTGATCCCTAACTTGCCCATCACTTTCCGTTGTCAATCGTCACATTAATCTTTTATTAATCTTCTAGCCTTTCCCAGTCATCCGCAAAGACCCTGAGTCAAAGCGCAAAACTATCCTTAACAGCCACACGATCGTTATCAGCTTGCACTGAGAATCGCCACGTCCTGATCGTGCATTCACATGGCCATCGAAGCTTCCCCTAAACTCTGAGCCGCGGGCGGGCTGCCGGAAGACCGAGTCACACGACGCGCAGCGGCGAAGCCACACAACGCCTCATTGATGCTACGTATGCGGTGCAGCCTAAACTGCTGGTACAAGTTGACGCAAGTCTTGTCGAGCAATTCAGACTCCGCTATATTTGATTTTCCTCGCAATTTCTTTGTGCTCAGGCTTCATTGCATCGCCTCATTTCTCAAGAACAAAGACTTCGTGCCATACGAGGGCCCCCTTGATTCAGGTACATTTACCAAATCAATTTCAGCGTCAAGAGATCGCCGCACTTTCGAACTGCATAAGATTACGATGAAAGTAATACACTAACAATACATTTGCATAAACACAATCTCGCCAGGCTGTCCATGCTAAGCTCACAAGAAGAACCCCACCGACTTCCAGTACCCCACCCACCTCTCCGCCTCCCCCGCCCCAATCTGCGGCAGCGCCCCCAGCGCCGGGCTCGCGGCTTGCGCTTTCTCAGTGGCGAACACCGGGAACCCGCCCGCGGCATCCGCGGCGGCGAAGCCGCGGAAGAACGCGAGCAGCTGGATGGCGGGCTGGACAAGCCGCGCATTGCTCAGCCTCGTCTCTCGATAAGGAGAAGGGACTCACGATGGCTCTCATTTCGTTCTCATCTGCGTGCGCCGCCCGCTTCTCGAGCCGGGCGAGCCACTCCGCGAACGGCACCAGGGGCAGTGGCGCGGGCGTCACCCCGGCTCGGCAAAGCGCCTCGCCGAGTGGACGCATGATGACCGCCCACGGCACCGGCTTCGGGTGTACGACGTTCAGCGCGAGGGATGGCGTTGCCGGCGTGAGGGCGGCGTCTAAAATCGTCCGCGAGACTGCGTGCATCGGGAGCCACGCGATCTCCTGCTCAAACCGGTCAACAAGGAAGAGGGTGAAAAGCAAGCAGATAGGCTCACTCCTTGTACGCTGGGCAGCACGCCCAGCGCCACGCTCGATTTAACCAGTGCCGGTACCCAATCGGTCGTGGCCCACGCGCCGTTGGGAAGCCCACCGCATATCTGGCCGATGCGGAAGGAGGTCGCTTGGAGCCCGCTCTTCGCAAGGATCTGCCCGAGCTTTAGCCAAACACATGCGGCAATGTTTAGAGGCAGGAACCCACACGCTCGCAGACGTACTTCCCCTCGCCGTAGCCGCCTCCTAGCGCCACGCCTGCATCAGCCTGCATCTCCTCCGGGAACACACCTTGCGCCTGGTCTCAGCCCTGCGCGGAGGCGACGGAAGAGGTGAACAGGAACCGCGGGGCGCGGCGGGCCTGGCGCGCGAGGTCGATGAGGTGCCGCGTGCCGCGGACATTGGACTCGAAGGAGGCGAGTGCGAGGTTGAAGTCGAGGCGCCATGCATTGTGAATAATTGTGGTGACCGAATTGCGGATCTGTGGAACCAAATGAATTTCAGGGGGCGACATGGAGGAAGATGCGCACCTCCGTATATAAGGTGGCGGATAGCCCGAGCTGGGGGTGCGCGGTGTCACCTTCAACGTACGCGAGCTTTGGCGAGGTGAGGAGGTCCACGTCGAAGCCCTTGTCTGCAAACGCGGCACGCTGCCGTGGCTGGATAGTGGCACAGTTTCTTCCCGGGCGGTTGAAGGCGTATACTTTCGTGACACAGGGTTCTTTGAGCAACGACTCGAGGAGGAAAGAGCCGAGGCCTCCTGTGGTTCCAGTGAGAAGCACCACAAAGGTTGACTCGATGCTGCTGGCGGATGCGACAGGTGCGTCTAGTCCTATTGAGTATTGGTCTATCATTGCCTCTACGGTAGCCAATGCGTCTGCAAGAGCGCCGACACTGTTGCCAGTGACAAACTCCTCGATCCGCGTCGCCAGTTGTGTGATTTTTGGGTTTGCAAATACGAAGTTCTGGGTGATCTCTTTCGCTGCGTTAGATACGTCCATTTTCGTGGAGTTCTGCAAAGTGCTAATGATCCGGTTGCGCAGGAACGTCGCGCTCAAGCTATCCAATCCGGTCGGTTAATATTTTCTAGGCATGATGGGAGCTCTGCTTACCTGTCGAAGCCTTGCTCAAACAGATCAACGTCAACTGCGATGGCCCTGCCTGATACGATGTCTTTGGCTTGAGCTTCGAGCCAAATTTGGATGTTACCACGGCTCCACGTCTTTGGGGGACTGACATTCGCTGCAGCTTTCAAACTCGCATCAACCTGTTCATATCTAATCCTCTAGGTTACAAGGAATGCACGTGTTGCAATGGGAGCACTTACAGCGCATTAATTTCACTTTGATATAGTGTAACCGCATGCTGCTTTGCCACCGTTCCTTTTGCGACGCGGGGCAGCGGTCTACCTGCGCTTGTCACGAGTATCATCTCCTTGTATATTCGGCCGAAAGCCGGCTCGGTTTTGTTAGCTTCCTCAATCACCGGCCTGTTGATTTTATAAAGATATATGCGCGTAATAAGCAGGACCCTGACTCACCAGATCTTATTCTTAAAATCTGCAAGTTCGCCAACGACAACATCAGGCAGGGGTTCTAGCAACACACCGACTTGACTTCGGCCCCTCCCAAAAACCACTGCGCCACTAATGAGAGGCGACGACACGATCACGCTCTCCATAGGCCCGGGGACCACGTTCTCGCCCGAAGCGAGAATAATAACATCGTCAAGCCTCCCAACTCTAGGATAAACCGGGTATGTGTCAGTACAAGGCACGTCCAAGCCGAACGAAGATTATTACATGCGCCAGAAATTTGGTTTGGTAGGGTGAGGCACCCACAGGTCCCTTGTAGCATAACCCTTCACGTCTGGTAGGTTCTCTACGCTGACCTTGTAATGCTCCGTGTCCTGTGCCAGGGGTTTAAAACGTTTTTAAACCATGTCTAAAACATCGGTGACCTACAAGCAGCTGGCACTCGAAAGTTCCGTCGCCTTGGGGAGCCCATCGCACATTTACCAGTTTACTCAAACACTGGTAGTTCCAGTCAGCTGGTGTGCGCAGTCTCTGTTGCTCCTCGTCGCCAACGAGAGCAACAGGGGTTCCAAACTCTGTACCTCCCCAGACTGACCGAATGGGAACTCCTGCCTTGGCCAGTGAATCGCCAACGTTAATGCCTAGGGGCCCACCTCCGGATAGCTGTGGTAGAAGCTCAGCCTGGCCGCTGTAATTTCATAGGAGATAACCCACGACAATAGGCATGGTCTTCAGCCATTCCACGATATCCGGCTGGGTGATCCAGGTCTCGTAAAAGCTAGGGACGCTAATGATGCCAGCAGAATGCGTCCTTTTTGCATGCTCGATAAGGTTGTCACTCGTTGGAATTATAGGAGGTTTCGTATGGTCTTCGAAATTTGCTGGAGGGTACAGGGCCACGGAGCAAACTGAGGCCATGTTGGTCAGAAATTGAACCAAGACACCCGTTGTATGATATGGAGGAAACATCATGGCTGCTATTCTTATCCCCCGGAAATCTCTGACAACCTCTGACACCGAGGAAGTGTAAGTATGTGTATTACAGCAATCAACGCCCACCGAAACGAGCTCACCCATTCTGGCCCAGGAAAGCGCGGTCCTAGTTGTCTGAGGGACGGGTTTGGGAAACCCGGTGCTGCCTGAAGAGTGCAAGAAGAACGCCAGATCATCCAACGAATGCGGTTTTTCTGAAAGAGGGTACAGAAAGCAGGGGTCATCAGCAGTCTCCCGGCCCAAATACGGATAGCATAGAGCTAAAGTCGGAATTTCTTCCACAATGAGCGGGTAATCTACTGACAGGAGGGACTTGACCTCGCTCAACAGAGGCCCAAGAGAGGCGTGCGTAATGAGCGCGCGATGGCAGGAGCTTTTCTCAAACAGTGCGACTAGTGCCTCTGGCGAATTTCTCGGAGACATTGGAAACGGCTATAAGCGCTGCGAGTCAGAAGTTTCTGGTAGAGATGTAGGTTTTTGTCTAATCAACGCACCACCACGCCTGCTCGGATCATTCCACCAAATATTGCACTGTACAGCAACGTATCAACGTTGGCGATTACAGCGACAACTTCGCCATCCACACCAACGCGTCCTGGGCGTACAGCTTGCGCTGCACGATGTGTTGCACGTCCATATTCAAAGAAAGACACCTCAGTGAGAGATCCTGGAGCATACGAGTAGACAAACGCAGGATGGCTCGGATTATGCTGGGCATTGAAGTCGGTCAGGCCAGATAGATTAAGAGAGCCATCGAGAGGTGGGTAAATGGGAACCGTCGACATCTTGTGTTTATCCGTAGAGAGGTGATCGTGATCTTGAGTAAAATGATTACATTCTTTCGATACATCGCGGCTTTAAAGCCCATGTTGGCGGGGGTCGGTGCCTCGGAGTCGGGAAAACAGTATGACAGATCAGAAAAGCAAAGCTGAATCGGCTGATGCATATGGATGCCCTTCCATAGCATCTGAAAAGCCAGCTTCAGAACGTCGAAACTGCATCGGAGCTTGAAAAATCTATCAATTGGCTTATATCCGTAACGAGCGCGGATTGCACAACATGAAGTGATTCTCGGCGACAAGAGGAATGAAGTCGAAAGGGATTTGAGTCGGAGAATGAAAGTAGCTGCTTGAAAAGGAGAGTGGCAGTGTCTGGGCAGTGTCAAAACTCGCCCGATTTGGTCTAAAACTGAGAAAACACAGATTTTGAACTGGAAGAGGGGGCCCTCCCTCCCCTTCAACTTTGGACTGAGGAGTTGTAAGTCCGTGTTCAGATCGGACTTTGAAACTTCTCCAATGCCATTATGCCGCGATGCTGTATTCCAAATTCGGCGATCTGGAGTTTCAGGAGGCATCCAATAGCACTACAAGTCCCCACCCAGGCCTTACATACGAGCGCCGGCTGCACGCCAAGCGCCGAGGACTCTTGAAATGGGCATTGCTTATCGCGGCGTTGAAACGGTAGCCATGACGCGCGGCATCCAGGATGAGTGGTGGCTCTTGGCGCCATGTGCTCTCGGAATGAGTATGTATATTTTTGTAAGATAGGAAGGATGCGGTTTCGGTCATTACAGGATATAGCTGGATTCAGAATGAAGGATTGATGAAGGTCGGAGCGCTGGTCATCGGTCAACCGGTCATCCCGACTTGAGCCAACTAGATTTCCCGTGGGAGCTGAACCCGGATGCTATCTATTCACCCGAATTTTTTGCTACCCAACTGCATCGCATCCATATCGCTGCTTCGAGATGAGAGTGTTTCGTATTTCAAAAGGGGAGTTGCAAACAGCATGCTTACACGCTGAAGGCGCGGTGACGCAATGATTATGACATGTAGGTAGAAAGAGTCGAGCTAATATACTCAAATGAACCTCTTAGAAAGCCAATATGTAACCCATCTAGATGCATCTTCTGCCCCAATAGCTCGCACCATAGCCATAGTGGAGCTGGCCATCTGAGACTTGGTGGTTGAAAGGGTCACCAAACCTCCAGCCTCGATGTTCTTGCAGTCGGAGTGGCGAAGGAGGGCATCAGCTGAGGACAGTCCACGGAACCATTCTAAGAGTTTGATGGCGGGCTATGTGCGCAAAGTTAAAAAGGATGGCACCATTGTTAAGAGGTAGACGTACCACACGGCTCATCTCTTGCTCGTCGGCTCCCTTTGATCTCTGTTCGAGTCTGTCGAACCATTCTGTGAAAGGCACCAAAGGCAAAGGCTCTTCAATAACCCCTTCGTGCTGTAGAGCATCACTGATAGACTGGACGATATACGACCATGAAGAGGGACGAGGATGTACAATATTCAATGCCATGGGTGGCCTTTCTTCCGCAAATGCGACATCGAGGATGGCCTGGGAGACGGTGTGCATCGGCAGCCATGCTACAACCTAATAAAATCAATGCTCAGTACAAATTCGCAACGATTTATGCTATATTCTTACCCCTCGTGCATCGGGAAGTGCGCCAAGTGTCAAACTGGACTTCACAAAGGATGGTACCCAGTCAGAAGTCGCCCAAGCACCATTAGGCAAACCACCGCTGATCTGGCCGATCCTAAAGGATGACGCCTGCAGTCCACTCTTATCCAGAATCTGATTGCAAAACGACATTAGCACCGATACGAGCAAGGACTGAACTGAACAATGTACCCGTTCCGACACATATTTCCCTTCGCCATATTCTGAGCCAACAGCAGTTGAGACATCCATCTGAACCTCCTCGGGGAAATCTCCCTTGGTCTGGTCCCAGCCAAGGGACGAGGCAACCGACGATGTGAACATGAACCGAATGCTGGAAGCATGCCGTGATTGCAGTGCGAGGTCGATGAGATTACGAGTACCGCGAATGTTGGGCTCAAAAGAAGGAAGCGAGAGATTAAAGTCCAGCCTCCACGCGTTATGGATGATGAGGGTGAGGGATGCCTTGAGCTGGATCACGTGTTAACATTCTACATCTTTGGATTGTAGGTAGCCGACGTACCTCTTCATACAGGGCATCTGACAATCCCAGATTGGGAGACGCGCTGTTTCCTTCTAAGTAGATCAGCTTGGAGGACTCCAGCAGAGTCACGTCGAGTCCCTTGTCTTCGAAGGCATCTACTTGCCTATCATGGATCGTGCCCGCGCCTCTCGCAGCCCGATTGTAAGCGTAGACATGCCTCACTCGTGCGTCCTTCAGAAGTGCCTCCAACATGTATGACCCCAGCGCCCCAGTGGTCCCGGTAATAAGTGTCACAATAGAAGTAGCGGAAGGAACAGAATGGCTCTTATGAGGCGTTGATATCGAGATGAGATCTGCCGAGTATTTTTCAATCATCTTCTCGATTATGGCTGTGCGTGAGTCCTCTCCCAAAGCGTTTCCGGAGACCAAGGAGGTGAGATGGAACGCAAGTTGACGAATGGTAGGGTGCGCGAATACGACATTTTGTGTGATAGAGGCAACAGCATCGGAGGCTTGGGGGTCCGAGGATGAACGCAGCGCGCCCATAATGCGATTGCGGAGGAACGTGGCACTCAAGCTGTAGAATTGTATCAGCGACATGAAGCATTTTTGGGTGAGATGATGTTGACCTGTCAAAGCCTTGCTCGAAGAGATCAGCAGTGGGATTGATGATATGTCCCGAATGGATGTCCATGGCCTGAGCTACAAGCCACACCTCGACATCAGCCGCAGTCCAGGAGTTCGGAGGCTCCATCTTATCAACTTGAGCGCTGGCTTCAACTGTGTTGTACCTTTGAAAACAGCCGTGAACATCTTGGAAAAACTTAAAGTGATCCAACACGCACAACTGTTCGACTTCTGCCCTGTATGCATCCAGGGTTGCCTTCTTAGCTACCGTTCCCTTAGCGGTCTTCATCATCGCCTTGTTGGCTGCAGTGGCAATGATCATTTCCTTGAAGATTCGGCTGAAGGTGGGAGCTCCTTTATTGGCCTCCTCGACGATGGGCCTACGAAACTGGTTCAGAATGCGCCATAGCAGAATATGCACCAGTGACTTACCAGATACGATTTCTGAACCTGGCAAGATCTTCAGTTGGAACTCCTGGCGCGGCCTCGAGGAGAACTCCGACTTGATTACGTCCACGTCCGAAAATAACCGCACCAGTAACAAGCGGGGATGACATGATTATATCCTCAAGCGGCGCTGGTACCATGTTCTCCCCCGAAGCGAGGATGAGTACGTCATCCAGACGACCGACACTAGAGATTCCTCATGAATAACGGCTAATTCAGACTGCAATAGCGGCACTTACATGCGCCAGAAGTTGGGCTTAGTTGGGTGGGCCTCCCAGCAGTCATTGCTGGCGTACCCTTCCACATCTGGCAGGTTGCAGGAGCTGACTTTGTGTACTTCCGTGTTCTGAACGGAAGGGTATTTAGCTACTGTATAAGATAACGAGATGATCACTCACCAAAAATTGGCTTTCAGAGGTTCCATCAGCTTGAGGCCTCCATCGGACATCTGTCTTGTCACTGAACCGCATGTAGGGCCAATCCTCTGGTGACCGCTCTGCGGAGCCGGCAGACAACGTGGTGACAATGCCAAATTCAGTGGCACCGTAGATGGTTACAAGGTTGACCCCTTCACGGACCAAAGAATCACCCGCTTTGCTGGCCAGAGGCCCACCGCCATATACCTAGCATCGTCAAAATGAAACATGCTGTGAGGTAAGTCGTGTGAAGACTTACGACGAGCTCCATAGTCTTGAGCCACTGAATGCTCTCAGCTTCGCGACTCCACGTTTCGAGGAAGCTGGGGACAGCTAGGACGGCTGTGACTCCGGTTCTTTTGCAGTGCTCTATCACGTTGTCGCTGGTCGGAACCACAGGCTGTTTGGTGTAGTCTTCGAAAGAAGCCGGTGGATATAAGGCCACGGTGGTGAGGGACGCCAAAGGGACGAGGAGTTGCATGACGAGCCCGAAGGTGTGGAACGATGGCTGGTGCATCCCCGAGATACAAGCCATCTGGCGCAGGTCGACTACTAGGTCTGTATACATGGTTAGTGTGGATTTGTTTCGAGTGGCAGTGTGACTCACCAAGGGCGCACCATCCGAGCATGGACTTGTTAGTATGCGGGATTGGCTTGGGAAAGCCGGTGCTCCCGGATGAGTGCAGATACAAAATCGCGTCGTCCTCTGCGAGCGGTGTGGCCGGTGTGGGATACGGCATGAACGGGTCGAATGAGGTCTCATGGCCCAGAGCGGGATAGCACTGTCTCAAAGTCGGAGCCTCTTCAATTGTCAAAGAGTGCTTTAGTGTGACTAGGGCGCTGATCTCAGCCATAAGACCTTCCAGAGAGGAGTAGGTTGTCAGGATGCGGTGGCAGTCGCTCTTCAGGAGCATTGAAATCACTGCTTCTGCAGAGTTACGCGGCGAGATCGGAAAGGGCTGGAAATG
Source organism: Athelia sp. TMB (assembly GCA_014898675.1). Classification (NCBI taxonomy): domain Eukaryota; kingdom Fungi; phylum Basidiomycota; class Agaricomycetes; order Atheliales; family Atheliaceae; genus Athelia; species Athelia sp. TMB. The sequence continues at coordinate 220,257 of JACXVL010000079.1, read as the reverse complement.
GATGTCAGCCTGAATATGTTGACATGAGTGATTGTGGAAAGCTCACCACCAAACCCGCCCGCATCAAACCAGCGATGAGCGTCTGATATAGCAATGTGTCTAAGTTCGCGATGATGGCGACAACTTCATGATCAGCCCCTTGGTGCCCTGCGCGCACAATATGGCCTGTGCGGTGCACGGCGCGCCCGAACTCAAGGAATGAGATCTCCGTGAGCGAGCCTGGAGCGTTAGAGTATATGAAGGCGGGGAGGCTAGCATTGCGCTCCATGTTGAAGTCACTGAGAAAAGGCAGAAACACGGAGCCATCCATAGGCGGGTAGATGGTAGATGTTTGAGTAGACATTTTAATGTTACTTGTCGATTTAGAGTTATAGCGCTTGGTTAGGGTGGGTGGTTTGCGATTGGGCTGAGTTGTGAATGGGACGAGAACTGTTGGCCTTCATGAGGGTATATATACTATCTAGAGGCATCCACAGCGCGAATATTTTCCAGTGTATGACGAGGATTGGTCAAGGTGCTTCTGTACGGACCGAGCGAGTGCACATCGCTGGCACCGGGAGAGTGCGATCAACGTCGCATCGGTATTTGTAGCGATGGTGGCAGCTGTCAAAATGGGACCAACAGCCTGAGGCCTCCCGAGCTGCCCAAGGCCCGTATTTCTGAAGTCAATTGGCTTGCTGCTTAACGTTATTCGTTTGCGGGGGCTCGAAATAAGCCACCAGAGAGGTTCCTATTCAATGAAATCGCTCGGCACATACAACCCGGTGGTTTGTTTCGAACCCAATCGCAATATGCACAGACCGCAAACAAAACCAGAATTCGAGTAAGCCGCGAGGATCGGCCTTCCATCGAGAGCTCCTTCACAAGGACCAGGCTTTTGCGGTTGCTGCCGATGGCTCAAAGCAAGCCCATGCTCCTCCGTCCACGCTGATGCGAGCAGCGCATCGGCGCATCTCTCGTGCGAGTAGGACACAGTGTAAGCAAACGTTGTCAGTCGCGTCAAGGTCGCGTTGGCGTCGGTGTGGGTGACGTCTTGACAAATGAGTGTTTGCAGCAAATGCCATTGCCTCCGGCAAATCGGCCCGAAAGCCGCTCCACTGTCATGGTGAGCCCATGAGCGCAACACGAAGCCGGCTGGTAAACATCCAGGAGTGCATTTAAACTTCAAATTGATTCAAATGAACCTGTCGGAAATTCAAATCCTCGCTAGCGACGGCACCCAGACAGAGGAGGCCAGGGCCCTGCAGCCTTTTAATGATCGAGCCCGCCCTGAAAGATGAAGGTTTGGATCCACACTTGTCAGGTATCTGAGCATCAAGCCAGGTCAGCGCGCTTGAAATTTCATAGAAATCGGATCACCAACCTCGTAAAAAAAACTTCATTTCGCTATATCCCAACCCAACAGCAGCGGATACATCTATCTTGTCAGAGAAGTCTGAGTCTCCGTTGCGGTTGTCCCAACCAACTGTATACCCCATCGACTGTGTAAACGTGAATCGAGCGAATAGTAGATTCATGCTTTGACACAAGTGCAAGACTAATGAGGTGCAGGCTCTGCAAATGGCGGGCTCATGATATGCCAGAGAAAGATCGGGATCCAGTCTTTATGGACTGTGTAACTGACTGTCGTGAATGCTTTAAGCTGAATAGCGAGTCAGTATTTGTAGTTCCAGTGCCATTGTAACCCGACGTCCGTACCTCCTCATACAGAGAATCCGATAGCCCCAGGTTTCAAGTGACCATCTCCCTCTAGATCTCCCTCCTTCCGTTTGACAGACAGACCAGCTTGGAGGACCGCATGCCAAGTCAAATCTCGTGCCCTTAAATGCCTCCCACCGCTCCGTCACGGAGCCGTTCGAGGGTGCGCTCTGAAGTCGTCAGAGACCGACAAGGGAATACGACGGGCAAGTTGGCCTATGTCGAAGTGTTCAGACTCTATTTTCTGTATAATAGAGGTACTGCCTTGCAAACTTCGGTACTAAAGGGCAAAAGCAGGGTAACCATGTTGTGACTACGGAGGGCCGTCTCATTTAAGCTATTAGAAATGATTAGCTTCGCTCAGTGCGTCGAATTGAATTATCATCCACACCTATGGAAACCTTGCTCGAGAATTGTGGGATCAACCGGGCGCCCAGAATGGATCTCTGCGACCTGACCTTCAAGCCACTTCGCGATATTAAATGTGTCCCAAGTGCTGGCCGGAGCTGTGTAGTCTGAGCACTGGCCTCGATCGCCCCGAACCTGTTCAATCCCCATTGGTCAGTGTCTTGGATCGTCAGCTCTGAGTAGGCGTGGCTCACACAATTTGAATCTCCACAGTGCATGTTGTAAGTACCCATCTCGCCTACTGTGACTTTCTCAGTGCGCAGCATTGACCTGTCGGCAGCGGTAATGAAGTTCATCTCTTCAGAAATCCGGTCCTCGGCAGTGGCACAATTGTTGACCTCCTTGATCAACGATCATGGACCTGCAGCAGGTATTAAGTAAGTATGACAGAAGTAGTGGGACATAAGACGAACCAGGTTTCTTAATAGGAGCAGGGAGACAGCACCTGATCCTGTGGTTTGACCTCAAGCTTAGACCAACACGAAGAGCGGAGGTCTGGAGACAGAGGCATGTTACATAGGTTCTGAGACTATAAGTCCGAGGCCCCCAGAGACCTCATGATGGCGCAATTTCACCCAGCCAAGAGTAGGAATAATTAGCATTGAGCAACACGATGTTTGTCGATGGAAATGTGTCGCCTGAGGTTACCTGACTGGAAGAGAGGAAGCTGTTCTGATTCAGGGCCGGTCGCGAAACCATGTGCCCATGCCACACTGGCGTTTCTCTGGCCAACATCATCGACCGTCTCGACTATCGAGATCTCTCCGAGCGCTCAAGCCATACTTTCTTGGAACATGTTAAGCTATTGGACGAATTTTAGACGCTCTATTAGACCCAATTGAAGACAATCCAGCAATGATGCTAACGCGCAGGACCAGCGACTCGTCCGTAGAGACACCAAGCAATACCTAGACATAGTCCACCAACGCACCTTCCATGTTCGATCACTATTTTCCACCCCTGTTGCGGTACCAAAGATTTCATGACTACGGCCAAGATCTTGTAAGCCATAGCGGCTTGCTCGTCAACATCGTGGACCTTCATGGGCGCATGGATGGCATGTCATGGGGTCTTCTTTTAGCTACAGTGATGCGCTCGATGAACTGAAGAAGTGCGCACTTCCTCACACACCCTACAGCGAAGCTCGCGACTGAATGCGAATGCGTAGCAGTGATGATAGTTCCGAGTTTGTGGAATTTGAACGTGATATGACGGATATCCCGATGCCCTTTTCCCAGACGCCTTCACGCCCCATGCACTGAGGACAATTCCATCTGTTGCTTACACAGACCACGCCACGATAGAGTTTCAATGAAATTGATTCCATTAGCTGCGTAGTATCGAAAATTGCGCTCGTTTAAATACCATTGACCTGATAAGACCTCGATTCTTTCTGGCTTCTCCGATCCTCAAACTCTTCTCATCATCCATCATTCTCGGACCAGTCCCGGATCGGACTGGATAATACCCTGCAGGCGTTCATGAAGATATTTCCCGAATAGTTCTTGCTTCGAGGCCCGATTTTCAGACGGGCGAGGTCTTCTAGACACTGCTCCGCAAAGACGGTTTGCTGGCTGTTGCCGTGACGCGCCAGCCATGTAAGCACAGGTACCACTTCAGAACTCTCGACAGCTTTCCAGCAACGATGATCTACGGCGAACATTAAGTCAACTTGAAAGAGTTCTTGCATCCATATTGCTCACCGTGGTGGTCCAATTTGTCATGCGTATGAGATGTCAGTTTTCCTGTGCTATCCGAAGGACCTTCAAAGTTGTGGGTTTCGTCAGTTTTAAATCAAGCGAATTTCAGGCTACTCACAGTGGCTAGCGAGTTCTTTGATAGCGCTCCAAGTCCCCGACTGAAAGCGTGCGCCAAGCCGCATAGAAAGCAATTTGACGAGCTCAGATGGATCAAATGCTTCCCGGAAGTCATCTATGAAATGTAAGACCTCAATTCCTGGCATTATCCTGATCCATTTCGCGCATGCTCACCATCCTTCTTGAGCATGACGGCGACAGCCGCCGCTACCATATCTATCTGCTGGCCATAAGGATCTAGATTTGATATCGGCTTGATATTCGCACTTCCACCAGGTGCAGCTGCGTCGTCATTGGATGTGGTAACCTCTCGGGGCCTAAATTGATTCTGCCAGATGTCCGTCAACTGCTGAAGGGGTCCTTGAGAAGCCTTCTCGTCGCCCAGATGCTCTGTAAAGGCTGATTTATTGTTTATGTTCAGAGTCGAGACAGCATTTTGTTTCGGATGCGCTCACCTTTGGGATCTAGTTCTGCGAGGGCCATCGTGATGGAGGCGATTTGTGTCACCAACGAGCCCTCGAGCGAAGGTCCAGGTCCAACCTTCAAATCTTTCTGCGCAGCCCGCAGAAGCCGAGAGAGTAACGCTGGAACTTGCTGATCCACTAATTTCTGCCTGTTTGTCGCATCTAGAAATTTGATAGTGAGCAGGGTATCGTCAACATGGACCGAGATGCCCCAACCTTTTTGGGCAAGTGCTGTCATGGCATCTGCTGCGATGGAACGAACCCCGTCCATCTCTAAAAGTTCCGACAGACGCAATGCACCACTACGGTGTAGAGCAGGCAAGCCGAAGTCGGATTCAGAGGGACAGTCGACGTCATTCCTGGCCTTGAATTGTAAGTACTCTTGGATCAAGGTTGCAATGCACTTTGGCAACAAGCCTGGGTCGCGGTCAGTGATGGTATTGAAAGCCTTGTCGCCTGCTCTGCGGCTTCTGACATTGAGTTTTTTCATAAGCACATTGGGAGCTGTGCTCATAAAAATAACTATCGCCGCTTCTCCTGTATATAGATGTGTGAGACATGCATCGTTAGAAAATAAATAATAAATAAGAGACATACGATGAGAGACGAGCTCAGTGAGGATGATCATCGCTGACTCGCATGCTTCAGAGTCGAGCATCTTCACGATGGCTAATATGGCCTGTTCTGTCTTGGCTGACCCGGCTGCGCAAATACGGTTCAGATCAACATAGTCTCCCGGCTAGCTGATAGCTATACTCACAGGATCCAAGAATCGAATCGCGAACATTGTGCTCATTGACGGGCTCTAGTTTCAAATATATAAACATCATCCCTATGAAGATTTGTCAGTTGACGCACCAGTTTTCACAAGCGTCGCCAGAGCGTTCACCGCCGAGTCGTTTGTTTCACAAATAACCTGAGTGAGATCATGAATGACATCCGCGTTACTAACTATAAGCTTGCGATACCGGTCTATAACGCAAAGTTAGTATTTAGATATTCTCTTGAATAAAAGAGCGTGCCTTGCTCGGCGAGCTTCGCTAGTGCATCCGCTGCAGAGTACGACCGATCGGGATCGTCGAGCATCTTTACGAGCAAATTGATCGTAGTCTCGTTAATGACGACGATCTCTTTCGCCTTGTCCGCACTGATACCATATGGCAAGTCCTGGGGCGAGGCGTTGATCAAGTAGTGTGCGATTTCCGCGGCGAGAAGTGCTATGGGCCTGGGAAATTGGGCGCCAGGCAGGATTTCAAAGCTGAGTCCAAAGGGTTGGACGGCCTCTGAGAGCTCGCCAGTTGGAGGTCTTCTGAATAGACCCAGCGATTTGGGACGTGGCTGCTTGGGACTCTGCGAAGTGGGATGCGTAACATCGCCAACGTCAAAGCTAACCCCAGGGGCTTGGGAAGCCTCTTTGAGCTCGTCGGTTTGACGTCTTTTGGGGAACAGACCTATAGATCTAGGGCGCGACTGCTTGAAATCCCGCGGCGCGGGTTGAGGTTGTGTGACGCTACTGACATCAAAGCCAGCTCCAGAGGGCTGGGAAGCCTGTTTGGGATCATCGGCTTGGTGGCTGGGAAATATACCTATCGATTTGGGATGCGGCTTCGTGGGACTGTCTCGCACGGCATTAGAGATAGCTGGAAGCGTGTCGGGACGCAGCTTTGTAGAGTGATCTGGGGAAGCTTCGGTGATAGCTGGCAGTGCGTTGGAGGCACCTGCAGTGGCTTTGTTCAAGTTCTTGGAAACGCATACACGAGCAAAGATATCCCTTTTAAATCCGTCTGACATAATCTGAGCCACCGAATCAGCGAGGCAAATATCCCCACGTACCATACGCGGCAAGAGCGATGAGGGTATTTGTGACCGCATATGCATTGAGGTGGGCGGTTCTGGTAACACCCTTAGATGTCTTAAGCATCTCGACAAGCATTTCGACAATTCCCAGGCGGCTAAACTCTCTTCTGAGCTGCGCTGCATGGGTATTCAGTGAATCAGGCGCAGAGTTAAATGGAAGCACGGACGAATGGGAGCTAGTTCTGTTATAGCGCTTGCAGCTAGAGACGGAATTCCACTGCCTGGTTGAGTGTCTTTGAGTAGTTCGAGTACATCATGGATGACCTCGGGATTGGTTAATGCGATTGTTGCCCATGATGGAGGTGTATTCGACAAAGATTCCTGATTGGCAGGTTCGTCGACAAATTTGGTATCACCGGTGCGGGGGATGCGAGCCGCGTCACTGGTGCTCAGGTTCGCAAAAGTATCGCTGGTAATAGAGTTGCGAGCAATGTCACTGGTGCTAGCAACGCGAGTGGTGTCGCTGATGATAGAGTGGCGAGTAGTAGCACTGGTACTGGAGTTGCGAAAAGTGCTCGGTCTAGGGCGTGAACTATTATCGCTGAAAACGGACAATCGAGCCAGCAACCTGACAGTTGACAGGAATACTTCGCCTTTCCGCTCTTTGCTCGGCTGTAACATATCAATGAGCCGCCGATCCGTTGATTCCAACAACTTCCTAGCCACCTCGTCTAGCGCAGGAATCAAATGGCGGCATTGTCTGAGATTATATATGAGAACTTACCTAACGAGGCCAGCGTCCACAGGCTGTCTAGAACTCGCACAATGTGGTCAGCGTGCCCTCCATGAAAGAGGGTAATGCCGGATGGTCCTTTATCAAGCTCAAAAAGGTCCATCTCGAGAAGCGCATCCCATCTATCAACGCCACCAAAGACGCCCCTCGCACGCGGGGCAATAAGCCGTTCCCATTGAATGTCATGCTGCTTAGGTCGGAAGACAGCCCTCGGCCTGTAATCTCGCCCCATAAAAACAACCGAGGCATGGATCTTCTGATCCTCGTATATCGCCCGACCTTTGCCGTTATGCAGGCGCCTGAAGGGATTAATTTTAGTTCTGTAGAATTTTTCGGATACCCCAAGCACCCACCAATGAGATGTGTTTTTCGGATTCGCGCGGCTCTGTCTGTGAACGGGGAAAAACTCCACTGGCCACCAGACGAAACTTAGAGAATTACGCGGCTTGCTCTGCTGCAAATCGTGTATACTGAAAGATGTCTAGCGAGCGGCCGGTGAGTTCGCTCTGTCTCATACTACCAACGCAGAGGTTGACGTACTTTTGGTTGGCTTGGTTCGTCCGACTCCTCCCATGCTTTCGGTTCCTTCAGCAGAAGTCCTGCCTCGACTGCCTCTTTCATCATCCATGCCAAAGGTATGGCCTGCAGATGGTCGAGGCCACCGCCACCGCCTCTAATACATGTTGAGCGTCGAAGAGAACCCGAGATAAAAGAGGACTTACACGTTCGAGTGAGAGCCTGGGAACCAAACCTCTTTGACGCGTTCTACTAGCTTTCCTTCGAACAATATGTCTCTCTCTTCCTCAGGAGAACTGTCTTTGAGAGCCTTGCGGCCCATGATACACTCAGGAATGAACTTTACTCTCCTTTCATCAAGAGCAAGCGCGTGGCGAAAGATATCGATATGGCCGGTCTCATCGATGTGTGGTAGAACTTTATTTCCCACTATTCCGACGGAGGAGACAGTATCCCTAGCGCGTTCCTTAGTGACACTGCCTGGCTATTTATTGGATGACGACTTACCATACTCCCACGAAGTGAACGCGAACACCTGGGATGCAGAATGTTTCCTTGAATCGCTTCGCTACTTTCTCGCCGTCGGGCTTTTTTGACTTGTATAACCAGAGCGCACTAACAGAAGATCAGTGAAGAATTGGCCACTCGCAGAAAACTTACTTCGGAATTTGCCAGTCATTGCCTTTTTTCAGTAGTCCCACCTACTGAGACTTAGAAGCTATCATAACGACAAGAAGAATATATATACCTTCTTGATCATAGCTGCCAGCACCCGCATCTGATAGGCACCTCTGGAGAAACCTGCATAGGCCTAAGGATCAGGCAGCAATCGAGGTGGAGCAGCGACGCTTACCAAAGAGGTATATTCGATCTCCTTCCTGGTATTGATCCGCCAGCCATTTGTAAGCCTCCACGATTTTGGTGTCAAAATTCCTGTAAGAGATCAGCTTGCGTGGAAGATCTCAATCACGTCTCACAAACCAGGCGATTGCTTGATCCATACTGCTATCCAGTGAGTGCCAAATTCGCTGCATCCTTGACAGTGGTCTCGAAGATGTGCCTATTCCACTGTTATAGAAGCTGTGCTGCTTGTGAGAGTCTTGAAGACGACTGTAGAGCTCGAGTACGTTTGATGGCTGAGGATGGTGGTAAGAAGCAATTCGACACATGTCATATTTTCACCATACATGTGCACCAAAGAATTGATTTGCAGTGCCATCGATGGTGAGCACCAGATTCCGAGATGGGCGTTCTTCGCCCGGTAGCTTCCCGTCCAGTCTGTTCATAAATCAGAAAATGACTCGTGGCAATTGGAGACGGTTGAGAGGGAGCTGACGTGGTTCTGGTTGGGCTAGAAGCCATATGATTACTCGTTGACAGAATGGTCGATAGTAACTTGGTATAAGTAGGGCGACAGTTCAGTCGAGACAAGTAAAAGACTTCTGGCTATCTTATAAGTAGTTGCATTTCAAGGAGGGCGCAATTTGAGCGCTTCGCTAGCCATTGATTTTCCGACCGTCCAGCATGCAAGTAAAGGTATCGTCACAGCTTTTTTGATGGAACGTGTAATATGAGTGCAGGTCAACTGGTCCCAAAAGCATCAGAGGGTTATTGAGCGGAGCATGTTCTATGTGCGACATGAATAATAAAACTTGAGCGGCTATGAGGGTCCGAAGCTCGGAGCGCGCAAGTGGCTGCTTTGAGGAGCGTGGGACTCAGAGGACTGGCCGCTGAACTGGTACCGTCCTAGATGCCCCGAGCCTCAAACTCAAACAACTCGAAGTTTCTTTTACTCGTCGTTTAAGGACGTGCTACACTTGCAATCCTCTTCATCAACGACTCTTCAATCTGTGCCGGGGCTATCCACGCATTCTTAGACGGCGGCTATGTGATATATCTGCATGTTGAAACGTGCCACGGCGTCAACCGTCCGCAGCGAAGAGGTGCGATAAGTGTGCCGCTGGGTCCTTCATGCCTAACTCCTACATTACTTTGATCGCGCGCTTGGGCGGAAGCGAGCCTCTTCCGATATCTTAGGCCATTCATTGTGATCGCCATTCAAGGTTTCGATCGTTCTATCGTTGATACGCCGATCACTACGAGCGCTTAGCTATCACGACTTGATCCTGCCATGCAATTGACCTCACCGTGTAGTACGATATATAAATGGCATTGAGAACCTGTCCCCCTTCAGACTCCAAGTGACAAAGATCGGGATGCCAGTTCTATCTAGACTCCTGGCGACGCTGCTGCTAGGAGGACCCCCGATAACCCCCTATGAGCTGGTAGGTGGAGTCCGGGGAAATTTTTTGAGATTTGAGGTCAAGTCTGAGGCAATCCGGGGAATTTGGAGCCCTTTTTTCCAGGTATGTCTGATCAGAATCCGGAGAGATTTTGGCCAGAAAGAAAAGTCTATGGCAGAATCCGGGGGAAAATTGGGGCGAGCTCCAAGTCAGACCTGGTTGTCTGGGCGGAAAACGTGATTTTCGGCGCCTTTATTCGGCTAACTATGAGGCGGAATCCGGGGAATTTTTGAATCAGTTGACCAACTATGGTGCTCAATCCAGGGTATTTTTGAGCTTGGAAGGCAAAATTAATCCGGGGATTTCTAATTTTGGCCACCTACCACCTCATTTAGCATTATCGGGGGTCCTCTGCTAGGTCACATGGCATCATTACATTGCAATGAGCGAGTGGCGACTGGTGTGCCATCGTCCGTAATTTCCGGTGTAAAGACGGCAGTGTTTGGTATGTCATTGATCAATTATCATACTCGCTTTAACTGCGAGTCCCGACATGAAGTGCATCATCTGATTGGCATGTTGAGAGACGCTCAATGTGCCTGCGAAGCGTGTCTTTAAGTTCGCAATCGACACAACTCTAAAGCATCTCAGCTCCGTCAATGAGCCGGTCTGGAGCTCTTGAACACGTGTTCCTTTCTCCCGGAAGACTGTTCCTCTTGATAACATATCGTATTTCTTTGTTCTGCTCCCAGTAGTATCGCCCTCCGCATCTTGCTATCTTACTTTTCGATTCATGGTGAGCATCTACTCTGTCCCTTTCCGTGGAGACTGCTAATATCTCTTCACAGGCGCTCACCGAGGCAGCTATACAGTCTGAAGAGGCGCTCAAATGCTTCGCCATCCCTTACGGAGCCTTCCATTTTTCAGTCTACTGTTTCTTCTTCTGGCACTTTATCTGCACTCTAAGGAGCAGTTACTTCTGGATGCCTTGGAAGTCAGGGAACAAGACAGACTCCCGTGGCCCTATCCTGCATCTTATTAGCCGGTTCAGACAGAAGGCGGAAGCCAATGCGAAGGACGCAGCCCCCGCAGAGGAGAACGCAGAGAGCCTGGAGAAGCAAGCAGTCCTCTCGAAAGAGGCCATAACTAGGATCTCCCACATGGTCGCTATCGTGGGTGCATCGGTGCGACTTGCTATATCAATCTACACCACAAACCAGTGCCACGGATACTTTCGGCTGCTAGCAATCGCAAAGATGCTGCAAGCGTCTTTCACCATAGCACTGTATAGTTTTCTTCTTTGTGCCACGTCGAAGAGGAGTCGCAAGTTCATGGGAATTTTTACGACTATTATGTTCTTTTTATGTAAGTCCCTCAACGCCTTACACAGATCAATAGACGTTTATCAATCCACCCAGGGCTTTCGGCTCTGATTGTCGGCTTCATTGGGTTGAACTCCACGACCGCGCACAATATTGCCTTTCATCGATCATTGCACATTCTGGTGTGGGTCTTTATAGGCGTCTTCCTGTTGGTGGTCTTTTGCTTGTTTGTGGGAATGATGATTGGGACCTTTGCTGGAAAGGAGCAAGAGTTACTGAATGAGGAGGCCGAGAAGATGGACGAGTGGTTTAAGTCCAACGATGCCGACAAAACGAGGGTGACGCGTCTTAAAGATTTGGCTGACGCAGATGAGCAGTGGGAGGGGGAGATCGGCATTGACAGGTTCAAGACGATCGTGGCAAATCAAGCGAGGAAATCTTCGAGCGTTAGAGGCCGGATCGCCTTCATCACGTATATGGCTCTGCTCTACGCTCTGATACTGGCTATCATTTTCGAAATTACTTACGCTGACTGGCTTCTTGGTGTTGTCGCGATCAACCTAGGTGGTGTACCGTATCACAAAGCTCTGGGCATAGTGTATTTCATTTCGGACTTTGCCTACGCTTTCATCTGAGTAGCGTCCGAGTTCTGTACATAGTCTTATAGATATCACTGGTGATGTTCGAAGGACGAGTTTAGGATCGACGTCGTGCAGATTTGATCATTCGGGCCAATTTTAGGCCCCTGATTTGCATCTTAACCAGCCTACTTCGGTGCTTGCGGGCAGAGAGGAAAGACATTAACAAAACGTGAGGGAGACTCGGAGTGTTACAGGATTTAACGCAATCTTGGATTCCTCTGTGATGGAAGGCTAGTGAGATTGCATGAGTCATCGCTCTGTGTTGATCTGGTACACTGGTAGCACAGCAACGTCGCAATCATTGAAGTTTTGTCCTCTACTGACTTCCAAGCTGAACAGCAGTGAACAGCTGTTGGGATTGCAATTTGCCAGTAACACAATTCGGGACAGTGCAAGTGCGTCAAGGTGGTAGCTATGTGGCCAAATTTCACTAGTTCGCAACGTAGCACCTAGCAAGGGATATGCGAGTGTCGAGTGAGTTGGCTGCCGCAAGACGCACGATCAGCGTATGCGGCACTGGCAGAAACAACTTGAACGCGGGTGTGTGTTCCGTCGGCGGCTGTGTGGCGTGATTTCCAGATATGGACGGGATTGGCGCACAGGTGAGCATGCCACTAGGCTTCCTTCCTTCCATGATGCCAATCTCAACTGCAAGTCGCGTGCGCTGGGCCTGCATGCAACAGATTCGCAGATGGCCTCATAAAGTCCATTCGGAAACTGGTCACATCGATAACTAGAGCGCTATACCTGATTCGAAAAGGAAAACATATCTGGAATGTGCGACACTACTTACGCTCAGCGCTCCGACTCCTTCCGGCTGGTCATGCGCTTCGACAGCATTGCTGAACTCAATCAGTATGTATATCATACTTCGTATGGAAAGATATATGGAACCGGAGCTTGGCAGAAGCTATCCCCTGCGTAGAAAGTTGTAGGCCTAGGGCTTCTGCGACATCCCGGCCCATCCCGGGGCAAATGAATGAGGTGATGCAGCGCGTGCTACCAGCGTGGTACAGAAGTAGACGCCAGGGAAGACGCGCACGGACTTGGCCGTTAATAATAACCGTCGAGGATAGGAATGGGTAGAGCTGGCTGCAGGCAATCCAGCACTGCTCGAGCGTGTTGATCTTTCATCGAATTTGGACGTGTTTACAAGAGTCTAATCGCCTATATCCGTGGCGCCAAGGCGCCACTTACTCCAGCCCCCGGACTATCTGGCATACTTTGCTACTTGCGCAGAAAACCCGCGCGCTCCGATGTGAACGTTGCACACGTGCACGCGGGCCATGTGTACTGTCCACCGAGCGCCCGCGTCATTCCTCGGCCATGCCCTTGCCATGAGCCGAGACACTTACTCTCATTTCACCCAGGGAGTTTGGGAGTATCGTTAGTTCTTTACAGCTTCATCCGGACCGATAAATGCGTCTCTCCATGCACGCAGTGACGAGTGTTATAAGCAGATTCGTATTCTGCCCCATTGTTTCGGCACCCAAACATGGCTTTTGACGAGATAACAACGCACTTGTTCGCAGTGTTGATCACGAGTTTTGCTTATGGTGCGTCTTACCCTATTCCATCCTGTGGTATCCGCGGCTGAAGCACGCGTCCTAGGGATCGCTGCATGCCTCTTCGTACAATCTATCATGACGATGGTCCGCAGGCGGAGATTGACTGGCCAAGTGAGCTGGACTTTGGCCATTCCTTCCGTGGCGATCTTCATCTTCGCGTCCGTGGTGAGTTTAGAAGTCACTGGCTTAACTTGCCCTTGCTGATAATCCTGCGCAGAATGCTCTTGGTATATGGGCTTATTTCTACTGGGCGATTCTCGTATACCCAGGAGGCCCGCAAGCTTACTTTGGACTCGTGAGAACCCCATGCAAGACGGCTTATCAAACCGGCCAGCTGGGAGCTATCATGTTGACTGACCTTTTGATGGTGGGCTTACTTTTGGCTCGTCTATTTGCCGTACTATAGCTCATCCAATGGCAGATATACCGTACCTACATACTTTGGGACTCGAATTTCTACTCGATCGTGATCCCTTGCCTTACATTTGTGGCCACCTTCAGTGAGTACTTGGGCTATGTCGTAGTCTTGATTTCTCATCCTCTACACAGTCTCAGGGGTGATTTTTGTTCATATTGAGCATGTCCTCGCGGTGACGACCAGCATCTTTGAGCCTTCCATTACCCGTTGGACCATATCGTTCCTGCTGTGCAGCTTTGCCACTACTGTGTACTCGACAGGTGAGCAATTGCGTCATGTCTCATCTTAGACATCTAACACTAAATTCTTGTTAGGTCTTATCGCCTATAGACTGTGGAATATGGACAGGAAAATTCGTGCGGTTGGTGTCTCGACGAGACCGAGCGTGGGATATCGTATTGCGGCAATCCTCGTTGAATCGGCAGCCATTTACTCCACGATGCACCTCCTTTACGCAATTCTTTACTTGTTGAAGTCGAATGTTGAATCCACACCGTCTTATCTCGTATGTTACTCCCCGCACCTCTCCCCCTTACAATTGCTGATTGACTCGTGCAGGAAGCAAGCGTTGCAAGCATCACCTGCAGCCTGATTATCATACGTTGTGAAGCCGTGTCTCGTGACGCTACCAACACGAAGCTCTCAAGTCATTCTTAAGCCACGCGCCTCGGTTCAGTTTGTGTGCACCCCCAGGTGGGGAGGCTGAAGACACCCGCCGCTACTTATTGCGAGACTGACGTGGTTGTATATATTAACGGTATATAAACCATGTAATCATTGAATCGCACTGACTTCGCCGCCCGCCGAACGCTGCTATGAGCCAGTGGGAACTACAGCAATGGTCTCATAATGATACGCAAGTAATTAGTCGCAGGTTCCTGAGGGAGCGCCCATTATTGGCAGGTGGTTCCCACGGTTCATATATTGTGGGTGGCTGGCGCAACAGTCAGGTACTTGATGCTCTACCCTGCTGTTACAACCCTTTCTCCACCGCCAAAAGCTACCATAGTAGCAACTAGGCATGCTTCAAATTTACTAATCAAGGAATAAAACATGTTCAAAATGTACGAACCTTCCATAGCCTCGAGCTCGCGATCATGCCGAAGTTTGAATCAAATTGACATGCCGAGGGACCTGGATGCCAAGTACGTCGGCGTCGTATTCTAGCTAGTAATATCAACATGAATACGCCTGTATCTATGTAAAATCGAACCCGCTGAGTAATTCGGCGCCGCCTTCCCCGCCATGGTTAGGAGGGAGATCCGGAACCGAATCTTTTCCGAAAAACCATTCTCTTAGCAGGTTATGACGCCTTGTTGTCTCACCCCTCGTCCAAGCACCCCTTCGCCCGCTGTTCCTGGCGGAAGGCTTACAACTCCTCAGGAAGCTTCATTGGTTTCAAGGGGTAGTTGAATCTTAACTCCATGACATCAGCATTTGTCGTATAGTGATATGTACGGAGCTCGAGCTGCTATCTCTTAGGACAATGTCGGATTTTTCTCTCTACATATGAACTATACCATTCCAGAGGGTTGAAATGAACGCAAGGCGAGGTGAACAAACCGAATTTAAAGACTATGAGATCTTGACACTCTTTTCACCCTCAATAGTCCTCCCTACAAACCATTCGTCAAATACTAGCAAAAATTACCGGAATGTCCTATCAAAAAATCGTTTGCATGTACCACCAGAAAGACTCAGTGAAGATCTGGAGTCGCCAGATAACTTTCAGTACTCCCACGAGTAGTCGACGTTATAAATTACAATCTCAGCCACCCCTTGATTAGTTTGCAACCTTCTTCGGCATTCTAATATCACTCATGCGTGCCACATGTAAACCCTTAGCCACCACACACCGAACCTCGCGCACTAAAGCTCCCGACGCGCTGCAGAAGTACTTTATTAGGAAATATCATCAACCGCCTCAAAAATTGCGTGCTTCGACGTGCTTGTTGCCCAGAGTGCAGCCAGTTCAGTATCGATTGGCAGAGCGGGCGGGAGTATGGCGGACGTGACAGTTTATAACGTTAACCGCTGGGGATAAGAATGGGTGGAGGAGCTGGCTGCAAGCAATCTGGCGCTGCTCAACCACCATTCTTTTACAACTTCATTCGCACTGACAGACGCGTTTCTCCTTGCCCGCAGTGGCGAGCGTCCTGCCCCAGCGTTCCAAGTACCCAAACATGGCCTCCAGTGACATGGTAGTCACGCATTTGTTCGCAGTCCTGATCACAACATTTGCCTATGGTGCGTCATATTGCCCTGTTCCATCCCGTGGTAGCTGCAGCTGAAGGACGCGTCTCTTCTTAGGGATCGCCGTGTGTCTCTTCGTGCAATCTATCCAGACGATGGTCAACAGGCGGGGATTGACTGGCCAAGTGAGCTGGACGCTGGTGATTGCGTCCGTGGGGATCTTCATCTTCGCGTCCGTGGTAAGCTTAGAAGCCTTTGCTGGTGGCCAGATTTAATGACACTTGCTGATAATTCTTTGCAGAATGTCCTTGGCATTTGGGCGTATTTTTACTCGGCGATCCTCGTATACCCAGAAGGCCCAGAAGCTTACTTTAAACTTGTGAGAACTTCATGCAAGACGGCCTACGAAACTGGCAAGCTCGGGGCTATCATGATGGCCGACATTCTAATGGTGGGCTTGCTTTCCACTCGTCTCCTCGCCGTGCCGAGGCTCATCGAATACCAGATCTACCGTACCTACGTACTGTGGGACTCGAGTTTATATTCGATCGCGTTTCCTTGCCTCGCGTTCGTGGCCACCTTCGGTCAGCATCAGGATGTCTCAACATGTTCCAATTGTGATTGCTCATCTTTTGCGTAGTTTCAGGAGTGATATTTGTCCACCTTGAGTTTCTCGTCCCAGTGACGACCAGCAAATTCGAAACTACCATAACCCGTTGGACTATAACTTTCCTGCTGTGCAGCGTTGCCATCAATGTGTATTCGGCAGGTGAGTGACTACGCCATGTCTCATTTCATGCATCTCACCCACCCACCCACTTCTTGCCAGCCCTTATTTCCTACAGACTGTGGACGATGGACAGGCAAATTCGTAGGAATAGTGGCTCGTCACGAACGAGCGTGGGCAAAAGCATGGGCAAACGCATCGCGACAATCCTCGTCGAATCGGCGGCCATTTACTCCACCATACACGTTCTTTACGCCATTCTTTACTTGCTGAGTTCGAATGATGAAGCCACGCCATCTTACCTCGTATGCCACACCCCCATTTCTCCCCTTCATAGTTACTGATTGACTCACGCAGGAGGCAAGCGTCGCGAGCATCACCTGCAGTTTAATTATTATACGCTGTGAAGCGGTGTCTCGTGAGGTTGCCGCCGAGAAGTTCTCAAGTCTGCGCGGCGACGACATCCTTCGCCATTTCGAGACAGCCACGAATGCGGGTAACAGTGGTGTATGAACCATTCAGTACTCGATTCACACTAGACTTGCTGCCAACGCTCGTCTGTACGACCTGCTCGCCGTTGCATCGACCTTCGGAGCTGCCCGAAACCCGAGTACCCTGCTGCTCAGCCTTCCACGAGCGCATCAGCTCTAGCCCTTCGATATCGGTGTATATCTGACCCAATGTACATGTATTATCAGCGTCGAATCAGTGCTCGTACGCACCTTGCGTGCAGGTTCTTGCATAGTACCCCGTAGGCCGACCCAACAAAGCTATTGCCCAGTCCTAGTGGAACGCCTCAGGTCGTTAATCGAACTAGCTTGTGTTATTGCTCGCGAGCAGAGAGATAAGAAACTGCGAAGAAATTGAAGAGGGAGTTGCCGCCTTCCAGGTAATCGTGGGGTCCTTTGCAATCGCTGATTAGTGTCGAGCGAGATTAAATAACTCAGCCTCCGAGCCGAGAGCAGAAATAACGTGGTTGAGCCTTGGTTGCCGTTGACTGTCGCCGGGTCCCGAGTCATTGGATTAGTAATTGGTGGCACAGTTTGATCATGGTGTGTAGGTATGGGGGACTTGTTCGCTGTCGCCGGGGATGGTCAGGCGTTGCTTCTACGCAGACCTTCGGAGCTGCCCGAAACCTAAATACCCTGCTGGACCAGCATGTCTTTCGCGCGCGCCTCCGCCTTGGCACGTTAATACCAGCGTATCGCTGGCTTGATGCTTATCTGTTATCAGTGTCGAATCAGCGCTCATATATCATACTCGGCAGGTTCCTGCGTTGCAAACCAGTAGACGCCAGCCAAGGTACTGCCTGTTCTTAGTGGAACGCGGCTGTCGGTCTTTTGTCAATAAGTCCAACATGAGGGTGGAGCTGCTGTAGGAGAAGGTCGGTTGACCTGCCTCGTGGGGGAGGCGATATGTCCGAGTGTCAGTGCCGGCGGCGAGCTGGCAAGGCAAGGGTGGTCGCGTGAGTGCTGCAGGCCGCAGCTGTATTATACAGATCATCAGACATCTGGGGTCGTTGATGGGCAGTCGAATGTTGCTGGCGTTCTTGATCCGGAAGGCGATTCTTTGCGGGTTTAAGATAACCATGGCCTGGAGGTTTGCGGGGAACATTCTCTGTAACTTAGTATGTTGTATCGGTAAGTAGTCTTTGGCGCTGTTTACCATTCCCCGGTCACTAGATAAACAGGCAAGACAAGAGTCCTGCCTGGAGCAGTTGAGCTTGCAATTGATCCAATACGCCCGTTGATAACAAGTGCATGTGTGGGCCCTCGGATGATTTGGGGGAAAGATTCAATGCTGTACCGAAGTGCTGAAATCAGGTAGCAATACATCTTCGCTCGGTTAGATGATCGTGATCAATGGAGCCCGATGCGGGCGGGCGATGCTATAATTCAAGTAACTACCCCAGCCCAGCTCTAGTCTCTAGTGCCGCTGATAGAAATAAGTCGAGTGTGCCAGTAAGCAAAGGAGTCCATTTGTGAGTGTTTGAGATAGTAGCCACAAGTAATATGGCATCGTTGGCTAACGTTGACGTCTGAGCAAAACTTGAAGAAGGCAAAAGACGAGTCAGAGTCAGACGCCCGCAGCTCGGAAGAAACGTGACGTACGGTGGCATAACGGCGGCCGGATCGGAACAATAAGCGCCCACCGCCAGGCACAGCAATATTGCACTCCACTTTCCTCTTGCATCCATCTTCTGCGTCCTCCTGGGTCTTTTAAGCAACCGTTCTCTCCTTCTCTTTCTGCCTACTGCTTAGGAAAATAAGGATCACGACAATCCATGACAGCGAAACAGGGTCACCGGGTCTACCAATTAGGAGGACAGGATCACAGTCAAAATCAGTCGGTTGATGCTGGTTGCTGCTGGTTGATGTGACTGGCGTCATACCTTCCTTCGCAGGCAACTCTCCCTATGTCGCCGCACCCCATTTCTCGGCATTTGGAGCCGCATCTTATGACGCACCGGGTATCGTCTTTATATAAGACACACCCCGTCCTTCTAGCCTACTTCCCCACAATCGCGCCAAATGTCGGCCACGGACCTGAACGAGAAAAAGCACCAAGAAGTCGCGCACTTCGACGATGTCCAATCGCACTCTGACCACCCACACCAGCATGTGCGCCCAGGCAACAGCAGGCAGGCTTCGCATCGGATCGCGCATGACCCGAAGGAGCAGGCCGCGCTCAGCCTCATCACGAACGCGAACGCGAAGCTCGCGAACCCGCTCAAGGGCATCTCGCGTGAGCAGCTCATGCGTGATGTAGATGTATTTGCACAAGAACATGGTGAGTTCTGTGCCGTATCAATGTTGCGGGGATGTGCATGCTAACGAGTGCGACAGGCCTCACGGATATCATCCCTGAACTCCGCAAAGGCGCCCTCATCGCGCAGGATCCCACCGCATTCGAGTCCGTTGACCTCCTCGACGAGTCTGACCGCGTTTTCCTCCGCGAAGAAACCACTCATAAGTGGCGTCAGCCGAAGATGCTCTACTACATGGTCGTCATGTCTTCACTCGCAGCCGCTGTGCAGGGTATGGATGAAGCGGTGATCAACGGCGCTCAGATCCTGTATCCACAACAATTCGGCATCGCAGATGATCCTATCAAGATAGGCATTGTCAACTCCGCACCGTATCTCTGCTGCGCAGTTATTGGATGTTGGTTAACGGACCCGCTGAATCAGTGGCTCGGCCGCAAGAAAACCATCTTCCTCACTTGCGCGATCTCCTTCCTCACCTGCCTCTGGTCCTCCTTCACCAACACCTGGTGGCACCTCTTCATTGCCCGCTTCTTCCTCGGCTTCGGTATCGGCCCCAAGTCCGCGACCGTCCCCGTCTACTCCGCCGAGTGTTCTCCTGCAATCATCCGAGGCGCGCTCGTGATGATGTGGCAGATGTGGACCGCCTTTGGTATTGCGTTGGGCGATTTGCTCGACGTCGCATTCTACTTCGTCCCGTCGAAACCGGGCACAACAGGGCTCAATTGGAGGTTGATGTTGGGCTCCGCTGGTATTCCCGCTTTGCTTGTCTGCTGCCAGGTGCTCTTCGCGCCCGAATCCCCTCGGTTAGTTAATCCCTCCATTACTCTAATGACTCTTGCTGACTGCAGCACCTCAGATGGCTCATCGGTAAAGGCCGCTACGCCGACGCATACAAGGAGCTTACTCGCTTGCGCCGTGCGCCCGTCCAAGCGGCGCGTGACCTGTACTACATCCACGTCCTCTTGCTCGCCGAGAACGAAGTCAAGCAAGGTCGGAACCGGATCAAGGAGATGTTCACTGTCAGACGCAACAGGAACGCGATGATTGCGAGTGGCATTGTCATGTTTGGCCAGCAGTTCTGCGGTGTGAACGTCATTGGTGAGTTGCCCTCTTCCGAGATACTGATATGGAAGAACAATACTAACGAGACGCGTACCCTACAGCCTACTACTCGTCGACCGTCTTCGTCCAAGCCGGCCTCGGCCAAGTCCCGGCCCTCCTCTCGTCCTTCGGTTTCGGCGCCCTCAACTTCCTCTTCGCCCTCCCTGCTGTCTTCACCATCGATACTTTCGGCCGCCGCAATCTCCTCCTGTTCACGTTCCCGTGGATGGCAGTCTGCCTCCTCATCACGGGCTTCAGCTTCTGGGCGAAGACGCAGAAGGGCCTCGTCGCGGGCGTCTCCATCGGCATCTACGTCTACGCGATGTTCTACTCCCCCGGCGAAGGGCCCGTGCCGTTCACCTACTCCGCGGAGGCGTTCCCGCTGTACGTGCGCGACATCGGGATGAGCTACGCGACGGCGGTGACGTGGCTGTTCAACTTCGTGCTCTCGATCTCGTTCCCGAGCCTGCTCGCCGCGTTCCAGCCGCAGGGCGCGTTCGGGTTCTACGCGGGGTGGTGCATCGTGCTGTGGTTCCTCATCCTGCTGTTCGTGCCCGAGACGAAGGGCAAGACGCTCGAGGAGCTCGACCAGGTGTTCGCGGTGCCCGCGCGCACGCATGCCGCGTACGGCCTGCGCCAGATCCCGTATGGGTTCCGCAAGTGGGTGCTGAGGCAGGATGTGGTTGCGGAGGACCTGTATGGGGACGACGACGACGAGAGTGTGGCTGCGGCGAGCAGCACGGGGGTGGAGCCTGGCGAGAAGAGCGACCTTCAGCATCGGGAGAAGGTCGCTGACCGTGTTTGAGCGGCGCCTGCAGACTGATCTGACCACCACCGAAAATAATTAATGAGACTCGGCGCTTCCGGAATGTAATTTTAGTATCATACTCATACGTATATCCTGTGATAGTTGTAATGCTATTGCTATTTATCTATCATTCAACTTTTGCCTTTGTTCGAATAATGGCAGGATCGATCTAGCCGTGGACCAGGTGACAAGTTGCCCTGCGTTTGCAATCGAAACAGCGGAAATGGGTTCATCAGAATGTGAGAAAATAGGGCCAGACTTTAAGCTTGTTACTACTTGTATATCTATAGCTAATTTCGCTGAGTCCTGACCTCACATGTGGTTGCCTTGGGCAATTCACATATTTCTCCTTCCTTCCTTTGCCACCTGGCCTTGCTCTTGAGCTCAAAGCTATTGACCTGTAACCCGCAACTGGCTTGCACTCCGTATGGCTATCGCCGCGAATACTACTTCATCACACTTGGGCATGCTCATTGCCCAGTAGCTCCACATATACGGATAGCTGATGCAATTGGATGTTTCTGGATAACTCTACAAAACACATTTACTATTATGCTGTTGTTCTATCACCTGCAACACTTGAATAGCGGTCGGTCGACTGCCAGGGTCTCTTGTGATGAACTGTTGAACAAGTTCGTGGAACCATGGTGGAACTTTGTCTTTCAACAAATGTAGACGCCTTGACGAATAATCTGCCCATGTTCCTTCCACCAAGCCCCATAGAAGAAACCCCAGTTCAAATATATCGTCAGCTGCCGTTGGCGAGTCCTTGATGACCGTCTCCCCCATTTCTTTGAGGCAGTTGGCACCGTTCGCCGGTATACAATATAACGGTCGGACACCGGCGAGCAATAGATGTCCGCAGTCATCGACAACAAATTTGTTTGGCCCGAGGTTGCCGTTGAAAAAAGAGAATTTATGAACTGCCGCTATGCTCTTGGCCATGTCCTTCGCCCAAACCATTTTGAGATTCCAGCTCACATGGTCGTCAATATCCTTCTTCTCGTGCCGCACCTCTCGCAGGTGTTCGTAGAGGTCGAAGAGGGACCCGTTACGCAGATGTGGCGTAAGAAAACCGCGGACCTCGTGCCGATGAATGACTACACCAACGATAGAGATTACATTGGGGGAGCTGGCAAGTTTGTCGAGGATGCGAATCTGTGTGAGAAGAAACCCGGCTGTCTGCTGATCTCGTGCCGTGTTAAACACAAATAATCCATCCTGCCAAGTGACAAGTTCCCCGCTCGTGCTCACAGAACTTTTGCGTTGGAGGTCTGCGAGTGGAACCACCGGAAGATGCTTTAGATCCGCAGGAAGCGAAGGATAGAGCGGTCCATCGTCCCTGATGTCCACTATATCGAACTTGCCGTCCAAGGTCGCAAAGGTCAATTGATTAACTGGATGGACCAATCGCCCATTTGATTCGGCTAGATCAAGAAGTGGTTCGATGTGGTTGAATAGTCCGCCCTCTACCCTTGGATCGGGGTGACGAATCAAGATGTTCTCTAGGGCGTCGGGAAATGCAAGATTCTTCCGGTAGCACACCGCGATGTGATAGCCGGAGAGAAAGTCGTTTGCTGTCTGGCGATAGGTAGCGTAGACCTTGCAGAAAGTATTGGCGGAGTCGATCTCCCAGCGGTCTAGTGCTAACGTTTCGTACTCCCAGGGAGCAGTCAAGCGTGCATCATAAGGACGAAGGACTGGGTACGATTGAGCACGAGTCACGAATTGATGAACAAAGAGCGTTCTCACCTGCGCTCAGACGTTCAAAGTCAGCATTCATTTGAAAGAGAGGGATCAGCTTTCGGTCAAAATCAGCGTCACAAATCAATGCTCTGACATTATTGTTTGTTCGCATTTGCAATTGTGTGCGACGATACTGACTACATGAGGCGTGTCCGTGCGTTGGCTTCCCTGTATCCTAGGGTCTAGCATCTGCACGAGCTAGAGTCTAGACTGCGATGGAGTAGTTGGAAACATATTTTTTAGATTGAAGAGACTCGATCAAGCACTGTTGATGTAGAACTAGAGGATTGGATGTAACGCTTTAACGAGACGGTGAGTTGGTAGAAGCTGGTTAGGTTCGGAAGTGCAAACAATCGGGCCCGAGTCCGAAGCAAGATCGATTTTGAATCGGAGTTTACAGCAAACTGCAAGCTGATAGACGTCTCGCGTTTCGATGCGTTTTGCACCACCCGGGAATGATTCATCGATCATGTCCGCGAACTATCGCCGAGTACGACTTATTTGTTGGTAAAGCCCATTCCTCATCATAGAGCTCCCAGTCCTCGTCCGCTGGAGAGTAGTCAAAATCTTCTTCAAAGTCATCTTCAACAATCACCCGCTGCAGGCTGTCGACGAATTCGAAGTCTCTGGCCACACCTGAGAAGGGGGTAAGTTAGAGAGCCAACGAAAGCGATGCCTAAGCCACATACCACGCTGCTTGGCCGGCCGCGCGATGTCAGATAGGATTATTGTCATTGGGCGGACGACGGGCGAGTCCGCGTGGTCCATTTCACATTCACTTATCCCATAGTCCTCGCGGTCTGCGTAAGAGGTCTCAGAAAGGTCCCAAGGCACCAGACCATCCTCTATGTGCTTGTTGCAGATGAATGAGGAGCCGTTCCATGTCACGCCGTCCATACGTCCCTTGTTGCGGCGAGGCGCAATGACCTTGGTGGGGAGGACGACGGAAAGTATGGAACCGTTGGGTCCAGAAACACCTTTGGGCTGCTTTCTCTAAACCTCGAGCAATCAGTGAATGTTTTGAAGTATGGAAAGGATTTGAAGCACCTTCTCTGCTCTTTCGCGTCGCAGCTTGGTCGATTGTGACTTGAACTTCTGGGGTCGTAGAGACATTGTGGATTGTGAGAGTAGGTCGCGAGTGGATTTGGTTGCTGGGCGTTGTCGACCGTCTGATAAGTGTTTTATACAGATATTGAATGCTTTGCACAGCGTCATTATGACTTAAAGAGCCTCAGGAGGAGTCAGAGCAGTTCCTTCGCTCCCGCCCGGCACCGCCGTTCATTCTCGAGGAACCCGACAACGTGGTCATGTATACAACTACGGTGCCTTGAAGCCCTAACAGCAGAGGAACAAGTATCCCCTGGCATAGGATTTGAGCCATGCGATCAGATATGCACTCAGTTACTGCCGTGACCATTAGAACAGCCCCATTGTCAACCTGTTGTTGCTGTGAAGGTGTTGACTGTCCGTGCTAAGTATCACCCGCGAAGCCCTCAATCCGGGGGGAAACAGATCGAGATCAAGCCTAGGTGGTTGCAACGAGCTTAAAGCCAGGGGTCAATTGGGTGAACGCTCACGAGGAAGAAGGGCGGATGGCGGGAGTTCCATATCAGGCGACGCCCTTAAAGATAAACATGTATCAACAACCTGATCAGGCAAGCGCCTGATGCCAGCATGTGATCTGGGGCAGCATACTACCAGTCCTGGTTGGCCGCCTTCTAAACTTCACCTATCTTTTGGTACGACTTCTGGCGTATACTCAAGTTTCAGTGCTAACCAAAGTTTATGCATAGGATCATCATGGGAGGCCACCATAACCACGGACCACCCCTCACCAATAGCCATGCCAGCTATCCAGAGTTGAACTCAGGATCTGGTGCGAAATGGATCAAACACTTGACAAGGGACAGACTGAATACTTTCAATGGTGGTCACTTTAGTGACGTGAACCTCTCGCATGTCTTGTACACCCACCGTCTGGATGGTCCAGAGTACATCAAGCTGCAAGTGTGGAGTGCTCCGGGATTGACCAAGCCGACATTTGACGAGGCAATGAAAGCGTTGAAGGAGAAGAAGTTCAAGCCTGCAAAGAAGGGAGACTCATTTGGCCCCTCCTGGACTAATCATTGGTGGAAAGTGCATGTGACGATCCCAGGTTACTGGACACAATATGAAAGGGTGCAATGTGAGTTCTGTATGTTATCTACACACCGCGCCAGAGCTAACAATTGTCCAGTCGAGTTCGACCCGGGATGTGAAGCCATGATCTTCACTACCGACGGCACTCCATTACAAGGTGCATATTCCATCACATCGAGACCAGTCATATCGTGCTAACCAGCGCCGTAGGTATTACCGGCGGAGGCGGAGGAGACCGTAGAGTCGAATTCATTCTCACTCCGGACATCGTCAAGAAGGGCTTTGGTGAATTCATCATCGAGTCCAGCTGCAATGGAATGTTTGGTGTTCCTTGGAACGGTGACACTATTGCACCTCCCGACGTGCGTTATTCCATAACAACTCATTTTTTCGATGCTTATCCTGCCTTCAAGATGAACAAGTACTTCAGTCTTGCCTCTGCTGATTTAGTCGTTCCCAACCAAGAAGGTGACTTTGTTATCAACAGCCTTGCACATATCCTTTAACGCTCCCCTAGCATGGCACTTGATGTGGGATTTCCACACACTGCAACAGCTCATCGATACTCTACCTGGAAATACGTCGCTCCAGAACAAGGCTTTGTACATTGCCAATGAGATCATGAACACTTTCCAGGGTGGTAGCCCTACAGACATCCAGCGCTGCCGTAGCCTGGTCGAGGAAGTCTTCGGGAAAGGCTGGGCAGCCAAAGGCGCCGACATCTACAAGGAGGGTGAACAGAAGGTGCAGATCATAGGATGTGGAAACTGCCACGTAAGTATTATGGCTCTTTCGGCTGGTTTGTTGCTGACATACATCCAGATTGACACTGCGTGGCTGTGGCCTTATCGCGTCACTCAACAAAAGGTCGCCCGGTCATGGTCAACACAGGTGGACCTCATGGAACGTTACCCAGAACATCGCTTCGTCGCCAGTCAGGCCCAGCAGTACAAGTGGCTCGAGCAAGTAAGTTCCCCACGCTGTACATGTCCCCTCCCTCCCCTCTGACCGTGTTCTTTCAAGCAATATCCCAAATTGTTCGACAAAATCAAGGCTAAAGTCAAGTCCGGCCAATTCCACCCCATCGGTGGGTCTTGGGTGGAGAACGATGCGAACATGCCATCTGGTGAGGCACTCGCGCGCCAGATGATTCTCGGGCAGCGGTTCTTTGAGTCGCGATTCGGCAAGCGATGTGATACGGCGTGGCTGCCCGATACGTTTGGCTTGACTGGCGCGCTGCCCCAGTTGATCAGGGGAGCCGGAATGGATTATTTCTTCACGCAGAAGCTCTCTTGGTACGTGGTCCTGTTATGTCTGGCGCGAGCCATTCCTGACGCATTCATTCTAGGAATAACATGTGAGATCCTTCGATGTGCCAGGGCCTTTTGCTGACATGAATTTATAGAAACGTGTTCCCTCACTCTACGTTTAACTGGGTTGGTATCGATGGCTCGCAGGTGCTATGCCACATGACTCCAGTCGGTCAGTAATATGTACCAATCGCTTGCAAATTTATTACTGACACATTCGCTTAGACACATACACAGCTCAGGCCACTGTCGGCGACGTTAACAAGGGAGTAACTAACCACAAGGTCAGTATCCATGTGAAGATGCGCAGAGCGCCACTGACAGTTTCTATGCAGAATCTTGAGTCAAGCGATGTCGCACTATTGGCATTCGGGAACGGTGACGGTGGTGGGGGCCCTTTGCCATCTATGCTAGAGAACGTGAGTTGTTCCAATTACTGCGTGTTGGAGTACCCTAATGGAATATCAGCTACGCCGCATGCGTGCGGTTGCCAATAACTCTCGAGAAATCCCAACAGTCAGCATGGGCCAGACTGTGGACGAGTTCTTCGAAGATATCGCCAAGGACACCGATCAGGGAGCCAGGCTGCCCAACTGGTGAGTTGCTCGTGCGCTGTTATAGAATTTGAACGCCACTAAATGTGATCAATTTAGGCGGGGCGAACTTTATCTTGAAGTATGCACTTGACTTTAAACACTGTTTGGAATATGCTCATCCTATTACAGTTCCATCGCGGTACTTACACATCACATGGCTCTATCAAGAAAGGTAATCGCAAGTCAGAGATCATGCTCAGGGATGTCGAGGTTTGTTCGCTTGTTGGCAGACCCCGGGTTCGCCGTTGACGTATGCCTTTCTAGCTCGTTGCCACGCTGGCCTCTCTGTTTGCTCTTCACAAGGGCAGCTACGTCTACCCGAAAACAAGAATCGAAGATAACTGGGAAAAGGTGTTACTTAATCAATGTAAGTTGGTACAAAACCATCATTTGAAACGTACTGATGTGATTTCATTTAGTCCATGACGGTGAGCACTTTTGCAGCATTGTCAAAACTCTCCATGTACTGAGATTCCTTGATGCAAGTTCTCCCTGGGTCAGCCATGTAGGGCATCTCTTTTACTCTGAAGAAGCGTATAGTCTAATTTTCACTACTACAGTGGAATGGTTTACGACGATGCGGAAGTGCTTTATGCAGAAGTTCGGAAGGACGTGAACGCACTCCTCGAGGAAGCTTTTGGAGCTTTGCTTAGCAAGTCCGTCCCTGTATCCCAGGAGTTCCCCAGCAAGTCGCTGGATAGCTCCGGAGACCTGGTGGCTTTCAACACCACATTCTTCCCTCGTCGTGATGTCGTCAAGATTCCTCTCCGCGGTGCCTCTTCCTTCTTGAAAAACAAAGTTGTTCAAACATCTTTGGATGGCAGCGTAGGATATGCTCTCATGGACTGCTCGGAGGGCGGGAACTTGGCAGTTCCCAAAGGTCTCTTTGCAGATTCCATGCCTGTATCAGGTATGTCCCATCCGTACACTTTTCTCGAATCCGACATACTAATCCGAATACAGTCCAGTCTAATGGATCAGACGACTTCGTCTTGAGAAATTCGAGCGTCCAATTGACTATCTCGAAAGGACGAATCACTAGTCTGCTCGACGTTCAGCTTGAGTGAGGGTTTCCCACGCAATGCTGCATGATTACGCTAACCTGGTTTGCAGACGCGAGTTGATTGCCAATGGTCGTACTGGAGGCCTGATTATCTTCCAAGATCGTCCCAACTACTGGGATGCATGGGGTTAGTGCTCCGTTACCAAAGTAATGACGAAAACTGATTCGATTTCGTGATAGACGTTGAAATTCACCATTTGGAGACTGCTAAGGAGCTCAAATTCTCTGACGTCTCGATCACTGCCCAAGGTCCATTGCGCGCATCAGTGACCGCCCAGGTCAAATATGGCAATAGCACTATCAAAGTCACAGTAAGTATAGAAGACCACCATGCTTTCCCTTCTAGCTAACTTGTTCTCGCAGATTTCCCTCGATGCCATTACCGGTGGGTGTCAGAGCTAACTACCTGTGGCACTGACTGACAGGTGTCCACAGCGTCTCTCAAAGCCAACTCTCGATCGTTGTTCGTGTTCGATGCGGTGGTTGATTGGCATCAAAGGCACGAATTCCTGAAATGTGTGTTTCTCGCTGTTTTTCGCGGGTCTGACTTCTGTACTGACGAATCGTCAGTCGAGTTGCCGTTGAACATTCACAGCGACAATGCCACGTATGAGACCCAGTTTGGCCACGTCCAGCGGCCCACGCACAAGAATACTACATGGGACATGGCGAAATTCGAAGTATGCGGACACAAGGCGCGTTGATCGCTTCCATCACTATCACCGCCCAGCTGATTAGAACTTCTCCAGTACGCTGATTTGAGTGAGTTTGGCTACGGAGTTGCCTTCCTTTCCGAATCCAAGTACGGATTCGCCTGTGAAGGCAATGTTCTGCGCATCTCCCTTTTGCGTGCTGCTACAGCTCCAGATGCCGAACAGGATCAAGGTTCATTGCGTTATTGACTCATACGAGCAAAACTAACATACCATTCATTAGGCAAACACGAGTTCTCCTGGGCTGTCATGCCACACGAAGGTCACTTCCTTGAGTCCGATGTGCCCATTGCTGCATACATCTTCAACTCCCCTCTGCATGGTACGATAGCTTGCAGTCATTTGCCAGCGGAATGCTGACCCGTTCTCGGCAGTTCGTTATTCATCTGGCGTTGTTGCCAAATCCATGGTTTCCACCATCAAGAAGCCGTTCACAGTTGAGGGTGCTCGCAATGTCATTTTGGAAACGGTCAAGCGCGGCGACGGTGATGGCTACAAATCAAAAGACTCAGAGACTTCTGTCGTGCTGAGACTTTACGAGGCTTACGGTGGCCATGCTCTCGCCAAATTGAACATCGCCAGCCACCTTGCGGTCAAGAAAGCCTTCGTGACAAACTTGCTTGAGGATGAGCTGGAAGAATTGAACATACTGCGGGCCGATGACACCGAGGACACCGACGCCGTTCTGAAGCTTGACTTTAGGGGCTTCGAGGTGAAGACTGTTAAGCTCGTTATCGGCAAGCACGAAAAATCTCGCCTATCCCATCAGTGAGTGCTTGAACTATTTCCGTTTCTTTTGGGGGTTGACAATCTCCAGGTCCGGGCAAATGCAAAGCTGGGTGACTATCGATAAGGAGCAGCTGTTCTAAATCTATCCCACTATGCCGTGTACCATCATTCATGTAAATCTGCCAGTGCGATTGGTAATGTACAACTTCTCAATAGCCCTTTCCCCGGAACCCAGTGCACAACCGAACCCACTACTGAGCAGAGGACGTTCTATGCGTGGACTGGTGATTTCTCCTTGTGGTGTAACACCTCATCCCAATTTACCAAACGTGCACGAACCATACAAGTCAAGCAGGTCGAGGTGCTTGCTTGACCATTTTGGCGTGACTTATTGTTGTCGTACCAAGGGATTCCCATATCTTCACCGTAGCCTGAACCTCGGGAGTCTTCAGAGCAGCTTCATGTTCCTATCGAAACGTAAATCACTAGAGTTCAAGTTGATATGACCCCGCGACATTAAGAAGACACTGACCTCGACAGAATTCCACCCACATATCACCACTACTACGTCTTTGAATTCTCGCTGAATCACGGCACCGAAAGCCATGACGCCCCCCATTCGTGCGCACACTCCCTGAAGAGAATCAACGAGTTGCTGCTTGGCCTCCGCGGACATGGCCGTCACAAAGACGATTTCTGTCACAGGTTTGCTCAAAGGAACGTGCACATCGGGTTGGAAGGTGATATGATAGATCTTAGGTAACCCAACGAAAATCCCCATCGTCGGGGCCAAGACGTCATCATGATTGGGTGCGCTGTCGAAGCGCGCAAAGTCCTCCACCGTTGCCCAATCTGAAAACACGCGTGAGTGAATCGATCGGGCAGTGATATATGAGATGTACTGTTGAAGCAATATGCATAGTTGCCACCTTCCATTTGGAGGCCTACATATACGCTGGCAGGATATTTAGAGTTAGAACCTCGCGGTTTGTTCTGCTGCAAGCTAACATACCTTTCTAGACCCTCGACCGCCGCCAAATCATGGAACACTTGGTTCAACATGGCCGGATCGGCACGACACGCTTCCGAGATTGGGAGAACTGTGATGTGAGTTTCTGGGGGCGACATCGCGGATAGGCTGCTACTTGGAGTCTCGATAAGCTGCCGGGGAGAATGAAGAGCAATATATAGACAAGACGATATTAGA
Source organism: Athelia sp. TMB (assembly GCA_014898675.1). Classification (NCBI taxonomy): domain Eukaryota; kingdom Fungi; phylum Basidiomycota; class Agaricomycetes; order Atheliales; family Atheliaceae; genus Athelia; species Athelia sp. TMB. The sequence continues at coordinate 189,473 of JACXVL010000079.1, read as the reverse complement.
AGAGGTTAGACTAGGATGGGTTTGTATCACGAGCCCTCGTCCCCACAGCGCCACAAGACCTGAAACAATTGCTAGAAGATCATTTTGGCCGATTCAATTGAAGTGACTTCGAAACGGGAAACTCAAAGGAAAATAGCAAAATGCCTTGATGCCACCCTCTTCAGTGGCAGTTACACTCCCGACGGATAAGCGATTCAGAGACAACCAGGATGCTCGCTGAAAATAGAACAGAAATCGCGGACATCGAGTATGTATACCGATTCATTGACCTTGATAAAGTGGCATGCACCATCCCATCCCCCTAGGCAAGTCATTTCGGCCTCGGCACTTGCTTGGTCATCTTGACGTGTTTCGTCGTTTTGGGGCCCAGAGGTTCCCACATTTTCATCGCAGCTTGGACTTCGGGTGTCCGCAATGAGGCTTCATGCTCCTGGTGCGGTATGTTAGTTGATTATAATAGGATATGATCGCGCGAGGCTTGGAAGACGCACTTCGAGAGAATTCCACCCGCACACGACCACCACCAAATCCTTGAATTCTGGCTGAACCACAGTGCCGAAGGTCATAATGCCTCCCATTTGCGCGCATGCTCCTGTAAGCGAGTCAGTGAGCTGTTGCTTGGCCTCTGGGGACACTGCTGTTATAATAACGATCTCCGTCACTGGCATGTTCAGAGGAACATTGACGTCTGGCTGGAAGTAGATGTGGTAGAACGTTGGGATTCCTTTGAAACCCTGTAACGTCGGGGCTAAAGTATCGTCATGATCTGGCCGTGCACAGAAATCTGCATAATGCTTCGCGGTCGCCCAGTCTAACAAGTCAAGTCAGTGAGATGATCCAAAAAAAGGAGCTCATCATTACTGTTTAAACAATATCCATATTTTGGATCTTCTATCTGCAGACCGGCATATACGCTGGTCGATGGTTACAAGTCAGAACTTCGTAGTTCTGCGAGTTCAAGTTCGCGCACCTCTCTAGACCCTCGGTCCCCAATATTTCATCAAAAATTCGATTCAGCAAAGTGGGGTCGGCACGGCATGCATCGGTGCTGCGGAAAACGATAAGATGAGACTCTGGAGGTGACATCCTGACTCTGATATCCTAAGGGAGTATTGTCAAGTGGTAAAGAGTGAGACAGCGCGAGTTGCGACGAGATTAGACTGGATTGGGGCTATGTTTACATATTGATCGAGAACCTCCGTGCTCTGCCCCACAATATGACGTTCCTGGATAGGGCATCTAACACCGATATTTGTCCGTTTTTGTATACCTTAGCTAGCTTGACTGACTCAGACTGAGGGGAGGGGGGAAAGGAAACAATCAATTCTTCTGGCCATCTTCGCCGGCATTTTCCCGACGGACGACCTGGAAAGAGACAATCGTCATTCGCGGCCGGATAGTCGGACATAGCGAAGCGAAAGTGCAAGTATGTGTAGATTCGACCCAGACCATCGGTGCTTCTCACGAGGACTCTTCACAAGTGTATTCCAGCCAGTATGACAAGAATTACCCTCATGATGCCTGAAAAGTTGCAATGTGCAAGTCTTCTGACTTATGGCGCTTAATATCCAAGTGAGATCGGGATCTGCATCTAAACGACTTGATCGCATTCGTTCTAGTGACATAGTCTAAGTAATAAGCTACCTGTCGCACGCGGATGAGAAGTTGTACAATGACTATGGGCACTGCACTTACCGGCCACCACGTCATGGTAATGTGAGACGTATCTGCCGCTTACTTCAGCTTGCTGAAGAGTTTTGGTGCGGAACATGCCTGCAAGAAGGTCAGGATGTGTCGAAAGAAGTGGGAATTGCGTAGTGCTCACGTCGACGCAATGCATCATGCTGTGGTTGGGGTTAGTGAAGAAATAGGGCACGAATAGAGGAACACTCACTGGACTGTAAGATGTGTCACAACAAGAGGTGAAAGTTAGTGAAGGATTTCAAACAGCAGTTGTATGCACGCACAGCTACGAACATAGATTATTGAGCGCGTCGCGTCAGACTGGCAGGAAAAGGTTACTCACAGTTCCTCAACACAATCCTCACCCTTGTAACCTTCTCCATTCTGTACTTTCTCCTAAACGTCACGTAACTGTCTGAGTCATATGTCCTCAAAGGGCGGTGGGTACATGTTACCTGGCAGTGCTGAAAGTGTTTGGCCGCCCCGGAACAAGCCTTCGATTGCTCGCACTCTTCCCGAATAGCGGGGTAGATCTGTATTGCGGGATATCCAGGTAAGGAGCGCATTTGGAAGAGAGAAATACGGTTAACTCACGTCCTCCGGCTCCTCTTCCTCCTCCTCCTCAGCGGGTGCTGCCTCTTCCTCCTCCTCTTTTGGTGCCTCCTCTATCTTCTCTTCCGTCTTCTCCTCCTTTTCTTCAGGAGCGTCCGCGTAGATTGTGAACGAAGAGAACAGCGAAGAGAACATTACGACAAGACGCGAGTGGGATAGGAAACGGTGGTGAGAGTGCTCGGCGCACGGGGTATTCCGGAATCTGAGGGGCCGCGAGCGGACTTTGAAAATTTCATGTTGCGCGCTCGAAATCGACAACAGACTCTGGTCGTGACCAGATCTACTAAATCTCCATTCTAGCCACCTGCCTGCACCCATGCAAGAAGCCACTAATTTTCTAAACGCTTTAAATGAAGATACGCTGATAGTGATATTTGGATATCTTTCTGTACCAGAGATCCTATGCTTGCGCCAGGCGCGTTTCTTGATCTCTGATTGCGATCTAGTGTCTCATAGGACTCTAGACCTCGAGGAAGCTTGCAGGAATTTCGCGACTACGGATAGTGTGGAGAAATGCCTGCATCTCAGATGTTCTACCTAGAGGATACCCTTTCTCGACGACCCCAATGAAGGATATTCCAGACCTTGAGAATGCAGCACGTTCTGCCTACCGTCTCGGGCAGAAGTGGCTTTCTGACTCCCCAGAACCTCGAGAAACCCGTACTTTTGAGGCTAGTCCGAGCACACATATTGACCTCGTTCAATTTGTGCCTGGCAAGAATTGGCTCATCACTGTGTCAAAAGGCATTTGGTCAGTCATCACTGCCTGGAACCTAGATGGAAATATATCCAAGCTCGCGGAATGGAGTCCGAAGGGCGCTTTATTTCAGGGTGCTGCTGTCGTGAATACAGATCCTTCTTTAGATGTCACAGCTGCTGTGCTCGTGCCGACTTCAAGGTTCGTACCGAACTGCGAGTAATGGTCGGACTCAACTCAATCCGTCAATTAGTGCATCAACCCTCTACATCCTTAGCCTACAAGTTCAAGGCGATCATGGCGCATTTGAAGTGATGTCGTCTTGGCCTAGTCACCTGCGACCGGTGACTTTGCAGGGGGATCTACTGGCCTCAAGTAATGAAGTTGCGGAAACCGAAGTTCGGAACTGGAGGACGCAAGAAAGTGCTATACTGTCACATCCTGCAGCTTCCGGTGAGACCGCATGGCAGGTTAGAAAACCATAAGCATATGTATCAAAACATCCTTAACTAACGAGTCTACAGATCGACCGATGCATCCATGTGGTCTTTGCTTTCGAGAGTATACTTGTCATCAGAGCGCGATCTGTCCACCTATTTCCTGAAATAAACCTCAGCCAATCAAGACCATCATGCATGCCAATCGCTCGACATTCTTTTGGATGGATCGACGGGGTGTCTGTATCGATGACCCCCCGCCTTGACCTGCTTGATAATCAGCGCAAACACCACGCTGTTATACACATACTGATCAGGGCCGAAAGCGATGACCCTTGGTCACAAGAAGAACACAATTTACGTTTTTTCACCCTTTCTCCTAACCCCCACTACCGGAGCCAGAGCCAGGATCACGATGCAGACGTTGAAACGACAGCACACTGTCCATATCTATTCCCTCCGAAACTGACCGCCGAAGTCTTCTCGTCTCATGGCTCACTTCGGTGCGCCGACATCAAACTGCAGCCATACGGTACGTCGATTTGGGTGCATCCTCGCAATCGCGCGGTCAGGGGCCTGATTGCTTCTGATGTTCATTTGCAGCAAATCCCCGTTGCAGACCTACCGGCTTCGAATGAGCGATTACTCGCAGCGGTGTTCCCAGGACTTCTTAACCGATCAGCCCTTCAACGCATCGAGGCCAAGACACTGAGTACGAATGATTCAAACAACTGGACATGTTTAGATTACGATGAGGCGGGCCGCATCGCCTTGGGCTCGAGCTCAGGGACAGTCACTATCTTAGAGATGTAAAGAACAAGAAAATCTGAATACAGCCCTCACGCTACAATTTATCGTATAGTCTAAATAGACTTCACCGGAAGAGATCCACTCCTCTTTGGACCCTTCGTTTTCTTCCCACCCCGCTGTCCCGTCAGCGAGGGAACTCGCCCACCAGGATCTGCTTGGCCAGTATGAGCGGGCAGGGAGGGACCCGATCCAGAAGCAGTTAAGGAGGGAGTACGGGACCTTGGGCCCACATCAGCCCTTTTGACATTCTTGAGAGCAGAAGGACTATTCCAGGCTGCAGGCGCATTTTTTTGAAGGCCGCTCGCCCGCCCCAAAATCGGGAAGGGGTCTGGAGAAGGCGGAAGGGAAGTTTGACGTACAGGGGAAGAGGGAGGATTGTTAACGAGTCGGTCTTGATGCACGGGCCGGAATGATGGTACTATCGGCGAGGGATTCGCAGTTACCTTTACTTCGGATGGTGTGGCTGCGCGAATCGCTAGCGAGGACTGAGTGGCCTTTCGTGGTCCAGGAACGCCAGGCATATCGGCTGTTTGATCCACAATATTCTTCCAGTCCGTCCACATCCGCGACTCTCCCCGATTGTAGGCCCAATGCTGGGCAAGACTGCCAAGCATCGTGTACTGAGCTCCGGTGGTGCGCAAGAAGGTCTTGCTGGTGACGATCACCATTCCAGATTTGCATCGAGTGAGCATGACGTTCACTCTGTGCTGGGAGACCAGGAAACCAGGGCCAGTGCTTCTGACGACCGAAATGATCACATATTTAGCTTCGTTTCCTGGCGTGGATAAATATTATTCGTGCAAGACCAACTGTGAAGTGGACCGTCGCAAGTACCTTGAAAACTATCCACATTGAAAACCCTTTCCCATGGCAGATTTGCCGCCTTCAGCTGACTCTCGATAGCACCACGTTGAGCATCGTAAGGCGTAATCACGCAGAAATCCAAATAGCGATAATAATGCGCTATGAGATGTGTAATAGTTTGCACCTCAACCGGATTCTAAGGAAGGCGAGATCAGCCCAGCTCCGAAATTCAAGAATTGTATTATGGAGTTTCGCACCGTCCAGCTCGTACCGCTTTTCACCTCCTCGCCTTTCGAAACATCGACGAATGCTACACATTCGAAGCTAGTGATTTTGTGGCTAGTGAGCAGCTTTTGGTTGTACATTTCTCCGGAGATGAAATCTCCGAGTGGCTTAGGCATCCGATCTAATCATTATCGTTATGATCATCAGACGAAAACTCGGAAGCTTGGATGACTGTCGAACTTGCATTGTGTATTCAAGAAATGGGATCGGCCTTTGAGATGCTTAATTTCAAAGACGCTTTGCAGAGACTTTACAGCGTCTTTTCCATATGGTGGAACTGCGTGATATGAGCCGTCAACAAACTTTTCTTCAGCGTGAACTCGGAATCTACAAACGCTGCTTTGGATCGCCAAAGAAGCATGCCTTCCGTAGCGACTTGAACTTGTGAAAGAGATGCTGGATATCTGTTGGCTTCAAGCTGCTCGATGCTTTGTTGCACTCACCATGTACTCCCCAATTTCGATCTGAGATGCCTCATCAACTACAAGAACCTCCACAGGCACGATCTGGAAAACCCTGCGATCCTGTAGAAGATAACTAGAAAGCATGCTCAAAGTGCACAGCACCACTTGACAGCCATTGATCAGCCGCTCAGTAGCGCCTGGGTCGGCTGATAGCTCGTCCGTCAGGAGGAGATGCTGTTGAATTTCCTCATAGATGTGCTCGTGCCTGCTATCGATGAGGAGGGTAATAAACGTGTCCAAAATATTGCTAACCATTCAACATAAAAGTCCGGCGAAACGATCAACTTGAAATTCACTTGGCGCTTCAACAAGCTCTCTGCGATGTTCTTGACAGCAACATTTGACTGGGCAACTACCCATACAGATATATTGCTCTCGTCCCATGTCTTTACTGCGGCAGTAATTGTCGATGTCTTTCCTGTTCCCGGGGGTCCTGAAAATGCATATTCAGCTACAATTTCAACCGCAATGCGCAAGCAGTGTTACCATGAGCGATCACCAGTGGAACAGAATCGTCAAGCATGGCCTTGATAACACCCTTCTGAGATTCATTGAGTGAGGAGGCAATGGAAGGAGACATCGATATAGTGTACAAGCTGGGAGCTTGTATCTCCATCTTCGGGGGCGAGAACCATAAGTATTCTATAAATGGAGACTCTTGTGTGGTTCGTTCGCCTCGCAGAGCTAGCAGAATGTATTCATCGCGCGCACGCTCCGATGTGGTCAGGTCTTCTCGGCCAATAGTACGAACACTTTCTATTGCCCCAGATATGCTTCGCCCATTGTTGAGAACGATTTCAGTTGTTTTTCCTAGTGCCCCTTTAGCTCTCCCTACGAACTCATCGCCACGTTCGTTTGTCAACACGATTGACGTCTAGCAATCTTTAAACCAAACGTTTGCCCATAAGTTTTGCGATGCTTACTTGTTCGCTCGCTCGAGCGCGAGTTTTATATCGAGAGTTCTGTAGGACGAGATCCCCAGGGCCGCGCTCATCGATGCTGCTAAATTCGTTCTGTACTTCGTTCGGTCGTTCGTTTCTGAGTAATGCAGTTTCCAGAACCATCTTTCCGAGTACTTTCAGTTCCTTGGGGAAATGGAATGTAAGTTTCGTGAAACGAAATACTCTCTCCGCTTACCTCAAGCCCCAGATTATCAGTGTCAACTTTGAGAGCATGTTCGATTTTCAGAGCATGATCAGCATTTGATCTGAGGCATTCAGCTGCACTGTGGTTCGCGAAGGTCAACTCCAGTTAGCGAGTTGGGAATGTCGAAATTTCAAACCTGGCTGACAACCATGCCCTAAGGCACACTTCGTGTGGTCCTCGCTGCGAGTCACCGTTCCACAGCTGGTCAATATCTGTGCGCCGAGCTGCGGGGGATACTAATTCTGCCATCAACTTGGAAGGAGACCATGGCTTATGTGCAGAAGTCGCGAAAAGGGTTGATAGGTCGATCCCTCGCAATCTTTGTTCAATCCCACGGTGAATCAGAAGAGCCAAGGCTGCCATATCGAATCCCGCCAGCAAGAAACGTGAACCGTTGAGTATGCTACGAAGTCTAGTGTGTTTTGAAGCGTCCTTGTTATCCACTCTCAACAAGTAAACCTGGTTGGACGCCGCAAGGGCTATATATTCCAGGTCACCGTTGCGGGAAAGCTTCACCGCGACTCCGAGGACTGTGATTCGAGCGTCGAACAGTTTTTGGGAAAGCTCAGCAACTTTAGCGCCATTATAATGATGTATGAGGATGGAGGAGTGGGGTGATGGCAAGAGATTTTGTTTGATGGAGTCCATATGGTGCCAGGTAGAGGATGCGAACCAGGGGGATCCGGTGGGGGAGTTTGTTCGCTTATATAGACAAACAATCGATTGCTGTATCGCGGATACATCGGAAGCTAAAGCCACGAGGGCACAGTGAAAGGAGATTTAGACGCTGCAAATGACAGCAGGATAGAGGTTTAGCGCTTGAGCGCTTCAAGTTCAATCCGGCAGTGAGGTAGATGTTTAACCTATTGCAAAATGCATAACTGAGCATCCTGCAGTTCCTTGTGAGTTGAAAGTGAAGAGTGAGCCGTCTGCTGCACCAGAGAGATTGAATATCTCTATTGACGAGATTGTGGTGGTTGTTAAGGCTTCGAAGTTGCTTCGCTGAGCTCGAGATGTTACTTCGGGCATGTTCCCAAAGGCGGCAATCTTCCAATCTCCGGGCTATCTCCCCTTTGACAGACGGTATGATCCCCCACAGCAAGTTGACTGAATGCGACTTGTAGCTCTTGGCTAGATCCTTTGTAGATGGTGGCTCAATGTCGTGGGACTTATGAGCCTGACTCGGAGGAAGACGTTGCTGTTCAGGGCAGGTCGGGGCCAGAACTTAGCTCATCATGCGCTTTAACTTCTCACGGTATCCATCTTCGAATTCCATACAATTAGCACGTTTGCAGCTATAGGGTATGGACCCTGATTATACCTGGATCCCTCCTCAGTACGATGTCTCGCGTACACCTCTCGAGAGACAAAAATTGCCCTTATCCGCTTCTTCTGATGTGTCAGAAAGTGCCGAAGAAGATTTTACTCGAACTATCAAATGGTAGGCGATCTTCTCGCGGGATTCGAACTTGGTAGTACTCACAAAAAACGTAGGTGCCCTGATGGCTCCACTGCGATTGCCCAATCTGAGAATCGAGCTTTCTACTTCCTAAATTTGTAAGTCTAATTTGTGATGCTCTCTTCGTTTGGTTAACAGCAAAATCCACAGTCCCCCCGAGTCGCAAACGGTCCGGGATGTCACCATAGATGTACCAGCAGACAAGGAAAGGCTAATTTTCAGCCGTAAGATCTCACAACCTGCCTCTATATTGGAATTCGTCTGGTATCCACTTGCAACCGTTCAGAATCCGGCAACGTTTTGCTTCGTAGCCAGTGTGCGAGACACGCCTGTGAGACTCGTTGACGCAAGCGACGGAAGAGTAAGTTTTATTCAATATTTTGTTGCACATAATGCTGAACATTTTATGAGCTAAGGGCTTCCTATCGCATCGTTGATCACCGCGAGCGTCAGGTGGCCCCGCACAGTATCGCTTTCAATCTTTCAGCAGAAAAGTCAGTGTGCCTCCCGATAAGCGTTCCTTTGATTTCTGCGACTGAATCATGGGGCGGTTAGACTTTATTGTGGCTTTGATTCCGCTATTGAAATATTCGATGTGAATAGGCCTGGCGAAGGGACCCGCATACTTACAAGCCCGAGCAAGAAAAGCCGAGATGGCATGAAAGGTGCGTGCAGTTGAGGCAGTGAACTGCTCATGCTTACTTTCTCTATTCAGGAATCATTTCCACTTTATCATTCTGCCCTTCTGCGTCTGCTTTCTATGCAGCTGGCACTCTGACTCCAACACCTGCTCCGATCGCCCTATATGACGGAGCTGTAGACGAGCCAGTCATCTACCTTGGGCTTGGCGACTCAGAGCGGAAAAGACATGGTGGTGGTGTGACACAGGTTTGTCCGTTCATTTTTGTAAACCCAACATGTGGCTTACCTGATTTAGTTGCGCTTCAACCCAATAAAGCCTCATCTATTATATGGCTCATTTCGCCGCTGCGGGCATATTTATGCTTGGGACGTGCGACAGGCAGCCGGGGAGCCGGTTTACAAGTATCGCTTCGCCAATTCTGACTCCGAGAGCGGCACCAAAATGACCAATCAGAGATTGCGATTCGACGTTGATATTGGCGGAAGATGGCTGAGTGTGGGCAATCAGGTGAATCGGGGCTCGCTCGCTCTATCATTCTTTTCCTCCTAATGCAGCCCCTAGGATGGCGAGATTTCAATGTTTGATCTCGATTCTGAGGGTGAGCCAGGCGGCACAGAATGTCCGCAGGGAATCCCACCCTCTCTTACTTTTAAAGCGCATGAAGGTCCGTTGCCTATGATTTCGCGTTGGCTCGTGACTGACAGTGAGAGAAAGATGCTATTGGCTCGGTCTCATTCCACCCACTTCAGCCCGTTCTGCTATCTGCGTCAGGCTCGAGGCATTTCGAGGCACCTTTCAAAACAAGAGCGCAGCAGGTGTCTGATTCGTCTGATTCCGACGGGGAAGACCTGGTCGGGGAGCGGCCACTGCCGTTCCCTATGGATGCATCCGTTAAACTTTGGGCATTCAAGGGTGACTAGGATGTTCAGTGAACCGCGTCAACTTGGAGGGCATTATGCTCGAGTCTGGCCTCAGAGCATAACATCATGCACCGCGTGAGGGTGAGCGTGTATGATACAAATTTTTTTGGTATGCTGCACATTGCACACAAACAGTACAGTACCCGTCTCATAACGCTCGCGAATCTATTGGGCTGACCAAGGTCATTTTCACCCGTCCTCGCTGCGTGTTTTTGTCCTTTTCTACTTCAATGTCGACGACAACTTTGTCGAATACGGCGATGGTCACATCCGGTGCGCCCGAAGACAACGAAGGCACACTGATGGTGTAGTTTTCAGCATCAAATTGCGTGTCGCGTTTGAAGGTCACCAAGCCCTCAATGCCCAACCTGTTAGATGCTCCTATTAGTAACACTCGTAGGACGCGGATCAAAAACGCACTTCGATACAAAGACACCCAATCCATTTCGAAATGTTCTGATTACGAACGCTTCCTCCCTCACCTGGCCCTTCTGTCCCCGAGCCTTAAGAGCCAAGCCGACATAGAACTCGACGCTCGCGCGACTTGCCATCTGCGCCATGCGATGACGGCGGTTGACAACTTCTAACACTCGCTCAACATGTGATTTGGAATGCAAAGTGGCATGCAAAGTCGTATAGCCGATAGCGGCAGACAGTTGACGATGAGCAAGAACGTCTGACACGACATCAGTTGCTGTACAAGTTCGAAAGAGGAAGACATTACCTGCATATCGCCTAATAGGACTGGTAAAATGGGTGTAAATGGGGCTTGCAAGGCCATAATGCCCGAAAGTGTCCCTTGCAACACTGCCAGAATTGAAATACTCTGCAGACAACATGCATCGGGTTGCCATTATTCGCACAAGAGTGTTAAAGGCAGGTTCGCTTGGATCCTGTCAGAAATGTCAGAGAACAGTGATTATAAGAATGCTGCTAATGTTACTGACAAGGCATTTGTCCAGGGATGCTGCTAAGGCACCAGAGCTGGAAACATCGAGAGTTAGCCCCTTCCGTTTTCGCAATATATCTTGAAGCTTCTCGAAGTTGGTGGGCGGCGGAGGCAAATGACGCCTAGTACGGTATATGTAAATGAGCGGGTGTAAAGCGACCAATCCTTTGGCACGTACCTGAGGACAGCTGTTTGAGGGAACGATTCTTGTATCTTTCTCGCCACACTGATGTTCGCGAGCAACATGAACTCTTCCACAAGGCTGTTAGTCTCCCTCATCTCCTTCTGCTCGACGTCAATGGGGTCCGATGATTCCGCACTGTCTAGGTGGATCTTGACTTCAGGCGAAGCGAGATTAAGTGCGCCCGCTGCCATCCGTCCAGCTTTCAGCTTTTGTGCCAATGAGTTTAAGAGCCTGATGCCCTCAGTCAATTCGTCTGTCCGGTTGCTATGGAAATTGCGTCAGTCTTCAAAGTGAAAAGTCTAGGGACTCTCACGTACGGATCGTCTTTGCGGATTTGGGCCTCCTCGTATGTGAAAGCCGCCTTCGAGGCGATCACAGATTTAGTGAAGCGGACGTTGACTATCTCTGCATCAGGTGTCAATTCCTATATTCACATCAGATGATTATAAAGTTTGGGTATATGGGAGGGATCCTACCCATATAGCTGAAAACGCGAGTCGCTCGACGTAAGGTCTCAACGAGCAGAGGTTGGTGCCAAGCAAGGATGGTAACATGTCGATTCGCTTGTCGACCAGATACACTGTGGTCCCTCGCGATGCTGCCTCACTGTCCATTGGGTTATCAGGATGTACGAAATGAGAAACGTCAGCGATATCTGCTTGAGATTGAGTACTGCTCCATATAGATTCATAAAAGCAGACTCACGAACGCCAGCCTCGATGTTTCCGTTCGGCAGTCTCCGTGCATGAAGAGCGTCATCGATGTCCTGACAGTTCGGGGGGTCGATACTGCATATAATAAGATCTCTCAAGTCCACACGATCCCTCCACTCTGGACTGGTTGCGCTTTTCGGAGGGACCACCCATTTGTCACCCTCCACAGGCAGACAATCGAGTATCGCTTTACCAAATGGTCGATAAGGGACTTCGAATTCGAGCAGGAGACTCTCCTGCTCCGCCTCCTTGCTTTCAGCCTTTCCTAGAGCGCGCACGAAGTGGCCCTCTGGGTAGCGAGACGTGATTTCCCACTTGTCGATGGTAACGAGGATCTTCTGGCCAACAAGAGTAGGGGCTTGACGAGTCCGCATCCGTATCCGTGGCAGGAGCCGGGAAACTGGGGTCGCGAAGACGGTTTGTTGAGAGAGAGATGTTGTGTTCGAGGATGTGAGAGATGTGCTATCGATGTGACAGACATATCTATAGAAAGGTTAATGGAGTCTCTGGACGCAGAAAAAAACCTGAAACTCACGCTCTCCAGTTACGCTTGATGATGCCAACTATTCGCCCAGTGGGCTGGCGTTCAAGGACGCGTCTTGCAGCATTCTCCGATCGAAGTACTTTTGCTTCTCGAGCCGTGATGTCGTCGTCTGAACCCTCGTCTTCGGATGCGTCAGCATCGTCGTTCTTCAGCGTGGCTGGACTATCATGAGCTCCACCGGCGGCGTGCATGAGATGAAAGTTTCGCACCTTCTTGATCAACGACCTCATCTGCAGGCGCCTTCCATTCCTTTTCATCAAAGACTTCTACAACCACGACATCTCCTTGTACAGCCCGATTCATATTCTCACGACCTATGAGCAGTATCGGCTTCGTAAACGCTGGCACTGGTACACTACCCTGTATAAAATGAGTTTCAGTTGCGTGGGACGGATGCCCAAGCTCACCTCCAAGTAGTTATACTGGTTGGCGTTGAAGTGTCCCTGGTGCAGAGCGCCGGCTTTCACACCGGCAAGAAGTGTAGATGAAGGGAGATACTGAAAAGCTGATCAGTTTAGGAAGAAAGAAGATAAGATGAAGACTCACATCTGAGTATAGTGCGGTGCGGCCTGCGACAGCCTTCGTTGGTTCCAGTTCATTCGCACCAGCTACAGACAGCAGATCGGACAGTTGACTCGCATCCTTCACGGCTTCAATGTACTTGCGTACTGGCTTTGGTGTAAGGCTTAGTTTGATTATGGAGAGAAAAGCGTACCGGAAACAGATGTGATCCCATCCTTCTCGGCCTTCTGACGGTTCGCGACATCTTCCGTCATGAGGACGACAGTAGGCAGTTTTTGTTGGCCGCGATGGACAAGAGATATATGGGAGTTGTACCATGCGGTGGCCTTGCGGATTCCTGGATTTCATTAGCGCAGTTTCAACCGAGAGGGCCAAAACATACCTCGGTCGTTGCGATCGTTGGGACTCTCCCCGTCCTCGCGCACAATGGCCGTCTCACTTTAACACAATAAGCATAGGCCCTATACACGCTAAAGTTGCAACTCACGATCTGTACTCATTGTAGAAGACCCAAACACGCTTTCCATCCATCTTTGTGATAGCCTTCAACCGATTGTAAAGTGGTAATGATCGATGTCGAACTTCCTCTAGGACAGTTTGCAAGAGAATGATCGGGGGATTGAACAGCGCTGATTCCATAAGATCCATTTGATTTAAGAATACATTGGTATCGGGGAGCAGAAAATGTCCATTAGGGAACAGCTCGTGAGCATAGCCAAGGGCTGGGAGATCATGGTCTGTCGTGCTCGCGCATATACTGCAGCTCCCTATTCCACAGGTGACATCATCCCGCAGGTACCTTTCGCGAAGTACTATGTGGTTGAGTCAGAAAAATCTTGAACTTGAGGTTATCAATCCTGGCGCACCTTTGATGACCTTTCCCCTCGCAGTTTTCTTGAAAAACTTGCGCTGTGTTACTACAGCCTCTGAGCGAGGTCTCTTCCGTATCGATATTTCGACCATATGGGTTTAATGAAAAGCCGCCAAGATGTCGAGGGAAAAGGCGAGAAATGACAAATCTGTGGACAAGCGCTGCCAGAGTGCAATCGCTGCTGAGGTTCAGGTTGGTCCGACGCTTCCGTTCCGCATTTGAATTTCGCTGGACAGTTTCAGTTCTGAGCAACGCCCAAACTGGCGCCCGCCGCCCCCACTCATCCCCCACGCACACTTGCTCGAGTCCTCGAATTGCTCATTCAGCCATTTGTCGCATGTATGGGGCCCTGAACGAACTAGGATCATTCAGCAAAAACTGATGGCGCTCAATCCGGCGGCCAAGGGCGGGGACACATGTCCGAATTGACAATCTCGGTTACTGGTCACACAAACATGCGCTATCATGCCACCCCCTGCCCTACCCTGCCCTACCTCTGCCACTTCCCGAGGCGGCCCAGGTACACCCGCCTCCTCTCGCCCTGATTTTGGCCACCAAGGCGCCCTGGCGACAGCCAAGCCGACTTTGCGACGGGCCAGACTAAAGTTCGGAGCCTGCGGCACAAGCCGCTACATGCGTTTGTTGCATGAGAAGGTCCCCCTTCAAGTTGGTCCTTTATATTTTCGACCCAATTACGACATCAATGCTATCTTGCTATCCCACATCAGCCCGCACCGATAGCAGACGAGTCGGCGACAGCGGGCATAGCAAGAACGGGGTGCCGGCGAAATGGCAGCCGGAAACCCCAAACATCTCGCGTGACCTGAGAAGCATGCTTGCTGAGATATAGGAATTTCAAAACCTCGGGGCCGAGAAAGGAGAAGGTGGCATTTGGACACCAAGCAAAGCCGAGTGACCAACCACCTCCAACAACCAACACAACGACAATCCTCCCTGCCAGCAAGCGAGAAAGAAAATGAAGCAAGAGCAATCACTTTCGATCAATAGCGGGTGTTCGATCCATGGATATACATCCTCAGTGGAGCCTTCTGCTGTTACTTGAAGATCTGGAGATGGATAGGTCCGTCGGTGACTGTAAAGACGCCGCATGCTCTTGTCGCCAGATCGCATGGACAAGCGTGGACACCGTGGTGACTATGTGCAACCTCTATAAAAGAGAAAAAAATGGGCGCCGTGATTCCCGATCGACCCCATGCTTGTCACTCTCAGCAATACGATCGGCGCTGCGTACATTGGCATTGTGTTCTCTGCCATCCTCTATGGCCTCACCTGCCTGCAAGCTTACAATTACTTCAATCGATTTCCGAGGGACTGGATCATCCATAGAGCTTCGGTGAGTTCGGCCGGATTTCAAACATACGTAAGACGCTAACAACATCGTAGGTTGCGGGCTTATGGTTCGTTTGGCCTCATTTTCAGTTTATCTATCATCTAATCGTCCCCCAGTTTGCTCGACACGGTGCATTTAGCTCTTTCTATACATCTCGGCTACTATTACCTGGTCGAAAATTTCACAAACCCAAGCGCGTTGTTGACAATCGTCTGGTATGTTATCACCCCTTGCAAATGTGCTTATCTAATTATCAATTTATTAGGAGTCTCAAGGCGCAAATTGCCATCAATGTACGTCCTCAAGACACTCATGAAAACCTCGCTGACCGTTCTCCTTGCAGGTATTGATTATTATGTGGGTTCAGAGGTGTGTTAAACCGCTAAAACCACTGTCTACATAATCTCATTCATCGTGTAGCCTGTATGCCCTCCGGGTCTGGAAGCGTGAGATTTGATGTCGAGCATGCGACGTTCATTTGTTGACCTTGATGATAGTGGGTAACGGCCATCGCCAAAGGCTCTTGCCGGCGCTAGTTGTGAGTTGCTTACAAACCTGCAATGTCTAGCGTAACTAACGCACCTGCATCAGAGTTTTGTAGCAGTTCTTGGATACGGTATGTGGTATTTTGATCATCAGAAGGCGCTTATCTTATCATTTATGATAGCGTCGGGACTGGGTAAGCATGCACCGATTTTATGTAAAACTCTAGCTCATTCTGGCTATTGGCCCTGCAGTACTTGTCGTGTTTACGTGAGTCCTCTCAGAATATTAGAAGAACGCATCTGATGACGTATGTAGATATAAAGTTGAGGCTTTCGCGAAGCTGGTCACCATCTCAGTAGGCACCCCCGCTCACAATTGTATACCCTCGTTGATATCTAATGTCTCCGCGTACTGCAGTGGGCCATCATCATGGCTTTTGCAGTGGCAACTGTGGGTGACATATGCGTTTCAGGAGCAATGTGCTACTACTTGCAAAAGAGTCGATCCGGTTTCTCCAGGTTTGCCAAAGTTCCCTTTTGGGCGATGCATCTCGCTTAACTTCACATTTCAGAACCGACTCCAAAATATCGCTTCTTATCCAGTACACTCTAGCTTCTGGTGTATTGACCAGGTAAGATCCAACTATTGTCCCAAGTCTAAATCACTCACCGCCATTTCTCAGCGCATGCTCTATGACTTGCCTCATCGCTGTAAGAAATATTGCTTCTGTGTATGCACATATCCTGACTCCTTGCAGTTCATCACCATGCCGAATAATCTTATCTTCCTCGCGATCGAATTTTCGCTAACAAAATGTAAGTATCATCCCATGCGCCGTCTTCGGGACCCACAGTTGAACTATTTTCAGTGTATATCAATTCATTCTTCGCCATGTAAGTTATTATGTGTAACTGTCAAAGTTACCGACTAATATTCTATAATATAGGCTCAACGCACGCCATGCCATCAACGGCAAGAGCGAGACCAGTGATCAGGCTATATCCGTAGAGTTACGAAGCGGACCCGGCAACGCGAACGTTATGGATTCGTACAGAGTGGGTCTCCAGCAAATGCCTCGCTAGCACCAGCACTTAATGGAATATCAATGCTGCAGATGAAGCCAACTAGAATCACAGTGACCCGCCAAGATGAATCCGTGAGTTGATTTCGTCAAATCACCTCTAGGAAGAGTCATTGATCATATCACCACCCAGTTCTCTTCTCCAGAAGTCAACTTCAAAGATACGTTTGCATCTCCGGAGAGCAATTTTAAGAAGTATCCGTGGGCCATCGCAGAAGAGGGCGGCTCGATGTAAGCCTGCTAGAATAGCTGTTTTGTTTTTATTCGCGGACATGTATTTATCTCTGTACTGGGTAGAAGGTATTAATAGAATACAGGCGCTGCGCTCATCATACTGATGTCCAATTTGGTTCCGCTCTGATCCAATCATCATATGTACTCGACGTCGAAGCCTGTCGAAGCGCGTTCCTAACATTTGATGCCATATTATCTCCGGTTGATTGACTTTGATTGAGACACAAATCTTGATTCACCGATCTACATGATCACGGCAAGACCCATGAGTGGACTCACCAAGGACCTGCCGGAGTTCTAGTCCACATGCACACTATGAATCACGTTTCTATGACAGGAAGTCGCACGCAGCAACATCGCCACCAACCGTTCAGACGACCGTCATAATCACATCACAATCTGCTAGCATACGTCTGGAAATACTTGTCAAGCGGCTATGTCACCGCCATGGATATCGACTACATGGGATTGGGTAGCTTCAGGGTCGGCACCCTCTACGTATTATTAAGCTATGCTGCCCATACATGTCCAATATATTTGTTCGGGGACTCGTGCCTCCAAAAGATCTATAAAATCATCCAGCCGCGTCCAACTGAGGAATCGCACCGGGGTTCCTTCGTGCATAACCCGCACGAAGAGATGGCCATGATGGCCACCTGCACGCCACACCTTGGTTCATGTTCAGGTCACGGTATGTCTCCAGTAAAGCGGCTTTACCTCGAATATTATTTCTGAGCCCAAAGCTGGCCAGCGGAGCGCTTGCAATTTTCCCAAACCAAGCCCTACGGATGCTAAATCAGAGGCGGTTGTAACGTCAATGAAATGATTTACCTGACGCGAGCCGAATCATCGAACCGTCGTGACCGACGTATAAGCGCAGCTTATGGGTCTCATCACCATCGCGAACGAGCTTGAGGTTTTGGGCGAGTTCGTAGAACAAGATGCCTGTCAGTCGCAAGGGAGTTAAGATTGAGGGTTTTCATTGCGTCAGGGAACGTGTGCGCATACCAAACGTCAATTTGACATAGTCTGTTGAGTTCTGTGCGGCATTCCAGATGTAGCTGTCCCTGAAATGAGTTGAGAAATTGAGAGTGAAAGCGCGCTACTGACTTGTATTCCCAGTCCCCGAGAGCGTAGACCTTTTCGGCATCTTCTTCGGAGACGCAGGCGCCAGATGCATTGCAAGGAAGGGAATGGCTGTTACACGTCCTTGATGTAAAGGTGTCAAAATAGTGATCATCTTTACAGAGCGTTAGATAGTTCCCACTTTCTCAAAACCACTTACACCATGAGGCCCAGTCAGGCAAACCTGCGGTGCCCAAGGTAGAGTCCAGGCGATCCTTCAGCTCCGCATTCTGTGTTAAATGATCCGTCCATGCTGGGATAGATTGGTAGTTACTCCGTATGGTGTTGGCCGCTGGGCAGGGGTAATTTGGCACCAAAGAGTCGATCTACCAAGAGTGATTGCTCAAAGAGGGACAGATGGGATCGCTTTGAACAACTCTTACAGATTCCGGTTGGGTATGAACGGGCCAGTCTCTCGCCGAAGAGGCAGGGTCCATCCCAAATAGAAAGCCTCCAGCAACTTGTTGGGTTCTCGGCTCCGTAGTCGTGCGGATGTGTATATCCTCTTGATTAACCGAGCTGAGAAACCCGAGTGCCGCATGGTACACAGACCAAAAATCCTAGATTCTCGTATGAGGGCTGTAGTTAGAGTCTAAATGCAAGCAAATGGACCTTTCCATGCTGAATGGCATCTTGCAAGCCGCCAGCAGTCAATTGGCCAGCATCGCAGGTCCCATTCCATATGGTTTGTAAGTAAGGATGCCAAGTGGGAATGTCAGTCTCAACATAAACTTGCGAAGTCCTCCCCGCGTAGCTTTGCAGCTTTATATCTGTGCAATCCCAGCCAGCGAATGGATTTAGTGAGTTTTCATCAGGGTAGAGATTGTCAGGTGTTCGCTTCGGGGAGATCCTCTACATGTTCAGCGCTAGATAGGCTAATGTAAAGTACTCACCTTGTGATGCCTCATGATAGCGGTCACATGCACGAGCTCCGCTGCTGTGTCGGGAACATCGTAATGCGCCAAATTGACATGGGGCGCGTTGCAGTAATTGTACGTGTTCCATGGGAGGCCCTCCGGTGTCTTGGAGGAGTTGTATACTGAGGCACCAATCGAGCGTTCTGAGCTGCTGTTGATTGTGGCCTGGTCTGCTTGGGCAGTAGCCAGGGCCAAAGCCCTGATGAACAACGACCGCATTGCGAAGGCGGCGGTCTGAGCTGATGAGTTTGCCAATGACCTTGTATTGCGACCGTAAGTTAACTGCTAAGTTACGTACACAACGTGCTTTATATAATTACGCGGCGAACTAACCCGACATCGTGTCTGACCTGTTACGCAGCTCCTTTCTCTCTTTCAAAACAACGCGTCGACACGAACATTCTATCGTCGCTCGCTCATTATTCTCACAAATTAGGTTTTTACGGCTCTACACGACTACTTACGATTAAATCACGATGGACGCAGCTCAAAATGCCACCTCTCAATTGTCCAGCAGTCACTACTCGACTCGTCGTAAAGAATTGCTTTCTCTCATCCAAGAGCTGCGACAATTTGGGTAGAGCTCTATGAATATCATGTCGGGGGATGATCTGAACGCGTTCTCCTGTGTCCAGTGCTCAAACCGATCTCGACCTTCCTCGCATTGCAATCATTGGTAACCAAAGCTCTGGAAAGTCAAGCGTAGTGGAGGCAATTTCAGGGGTGCGTCATTATACCTGGCGTTCAAGATTGCCTACTTTTCTCATTCTGTTTTTATTTATCTTAGATTCAAGTCCCACGGGATGCTGGAACGTGCACACGTTGTCCTATGGAATGTCGACTGGTGTCATCTCCAGGCCTATGGACCTGCCGGCTTTCTATTAGATGGGAATTTGATGACGAGGGAAAACCGTTGGGGAAAGTTGAGGAATCATCGTTTGGGACGCCAATCACCAACAAGGACGATGTCGAGCTCGCTCTGCGTCGTGCTCAAGCGGCCGTGCTGAACCCCGAGTTCCCTCCGTCGTTCTTCGTCTCTATATCGGAGGCCGATCTTGCGGCAATAATGCTTAACAATGAGAAAACGTTACGATTCTCACGCAACGTGCTCTGCGTGGATATCTCTGGCCCAGACCTCACTGACTTGGCCTTTGTCGATCTTCCTGGAATCATACAAAATGCACCAAGGAAGATGGTTACATTGGTTGAAGACCTCGTGCTCTCTCACATACAGGGCAACTGCCTTATTTTGGTGGCACTTCCCATGACTGGTTTGTCTTCTACTCCCTCCATAGCCTCAAGACTCAACGAGTTCCCGAAACACTAGATGACATTGAGAATCAGAAGGCCCTTCGTCTTGCACGCCAAGTGGATGCCGAAGGACAGCGTACAATTGGTAATGATGAATCTCATCTAGCTCAGTTCGGGCTAACTTGGTGAATAGGTGTCATGACGAAACCCGACCTGCTAAGTGCTGGTTCAACCAAATCCCGAGAGATTTGGCTTGATGTCATGGAGGGACGCCGGCACCAGCTCACGCATGGCTATTACTGTACTCGACAGCCAGACGATGCTGATAGAACGCGAAAGATCACGGCAGCCCGAGCTCGAGAGGCCGAGACGGAATTCTTCTCAAAGACCTCGCCATGGTCTACAACGGCCGAGCAGCGTCGTTTGGGCACAAGAAATCTAGTTGCAACGCTCAGTAAACTTCTCGTAGAGATCATTGACCGCAGGTGCGCAATCTTCTGACATGTTGAATCTTTGCTTATTCGTCCGTCTCAGCTTGCCCAAGCTCTTGTCAGAAACCATTTCTCAATTAGAGGTCTGCGACAAAAGGATCTCCACACTGCCTCCAGTCGTGCAGCTGGACCCTATCTCTCACATGTCGAATCTCGTGACGTCTTTGATGGTCGAAGTCAACAAACACGTCCAAGGCGGGCCAGGGGCTGAGCGGCTGATTCACGACAATCGAATCGCTTTCGCAAGTTTCAAACAAGCGATCCGGAGAACGGCTCCCAACTTCGTGCCGGCCCTCAATGCTCATGAGGCTGCGCAGATGTCGATCTCGACGAACGAGGATGAACCCATTTCGCTTATCGGCGAGCCATTCTATCTACAAGATATGAAGGCACATTTACAAAAGTAAGCTTCCATATAAGCCTTCATTTATGATCAGTTGATTGACGATGTGACCAGATCAATCACTCGCGAACTGCCAGGAAAAGTGCCGTTTGAGGCTAACGTGATCCTAATCAAAGCATTCCAAACGAGTTGGGCAAGATCGACGCAAAAGTGTTTCGACCAGGTTCAAGAAGCTCTGCTCAAGATTCTTCGCGAATGTGTTCAGACTACATTCAACTCCTACGAGGCCCTTCACGCACACGTAAAGTAAGCCAACCTTCTCTTCATACCTAAGTGCCATCTGACATGTAGCACCAGAGGCTTTATCTCCGAGAGCGTCAAGCGCCACCGTGAAGCATGTTTCAATCATCTCGCAGTCATTCTCGAAACCCAACAGTCACCATTCACTCTCAACACACACTATCTACAGGCATCCCAGGACAAGTGGCTGGGCAGATATAAAGACGCTCGCGCTGGGAGATCCACCGCTACAAATGCTTCGCCCTCTCCGTTTGCCTTCGGCGCCCTCAGTACGGCCTCCGCAGACCCAAAGCCGTCGCTGGAAAGTCGCTTGAGCGCTGAGAAAAGAGGAGGTTGGGTCCCAGTTCAGACGGATGGAGAGCGCAAAATCGCTGCACTCCCTAAATCAGCATCGAGCTCGTCGTCTACTGTGAATGAGAATTTCAAATGGGCCGAAGGGAAAGGCGCGTTCCCGAAACCAGTGGCCGAATCTTCCTTATTCAAAAGGGAAGAGACCACTCCTTCCCCTGCTCTTACTCCCTCAAAGGGGGATGACAATGTTCTGCTAGCCATGCTCGCCGCTCGTGGCTTTCATGGGCTTACTGTGGAGGACCTTGGCAGGCTCAATCCCTCCGACGAGTATGAAATGGAGTTGAAGATCATGGCCGAGGTCCGGGGATATTTCCAGATCTCCTACAAGGCAAGTTCTACCAGTTCTACATACTCCCGCACGAGCTGACATGTACATACTCTAGAAAATCATCGACATTGTCCCAGAGGTCATCGATCTCACTTTTGTCAAAGCCGTCGCAAAGGATCTACAACCATACCTGTATAAGAAGCTGGGCTTCGGCACGACGGATGTTAATGCGCGGTTCACCAAGTTTCTGGCTGAGGACTCGCAGATGGCTGCGCGGCGCGAAACTCTGATGTCGCAGAAGACGAGGTTAGAGCGCGTTAAACAAGAGCTCTTCGATTTCGGACTTTAGCTAGCGCATCTCAGTCTTATTACATCAAATCTATTACTTAATGAACATCACAACACATATCTGAATTCACGGTTTTGAATGTCAGTTAGATCTTGAAATGCCTGCGATGGATGTCAATATCAAACTACCAAATCAGCAAGTCGAGCCCAACATACCTTGGGGACTAATCGCTCGGTTTTGTTGCCACTGGCATCGGTGGTGTGGATATACACTGCATCATACGTCTCGTCCGCTGGTTCTACATTGCGTCTATTGTTCTCTTTGGCGAGAAGGTATCGGATGGCGAGCAGGATCATTGGGCATATAAGATAACATATCCCAATGATGACCCAAGGGATGCCTTCGACACAAGCAGTTAGTATTTCGTGCATATATAATGTGTAAAATGCCCAGCTCACGATTTCTGCAAAAGATGAAGGATAAGCATAATTGTCATTGGCTCCTATGAGAGAACCGCACACCTTGGCTTATACTTCGCCTGCCACATGAACGGACCCAGCGCATTACCCATAGCATATGCAGATAGCACGATCGCGTTGACAGTCACCCTCTTTGTGTGGCCCGAAGTGACCGTAGACAACCACGATAGAGCTAGCACAAGAGAGTAGTTGCCCAGATCTAGATCTTTCGATTCAGTAGCGATTTTAGTGAAGGCAAGGTCATTGGACACACCCGTAAGCCACACCCCACATAGCAGTCCCACTTTATCGCTCCACGGCAATAATGTGACTATAAGCACGCCCAGCAGGTCGGGAATGAAGCAGAGCATGCCAACGTACGCTCGCCCGTTTTTTATTCTCGTCGCGAGGTTTATCCCAATAAGGATGGAAATTGCCCCGATGATGCCGTCGACACATCCGAGGAGCGTGGTCTGAAGACTGGAGAATCCAAATGAGGACACAATTATCTGGCGTTGATTGGTGAGGGAGTTGGGAATATTGTCAAGAAGGGTAAAGAGTGCAAAAAGCCAAGTTTTGGGGTCGATTAGGGCCTCGATAAATCTGTTCAATGTGCATCAGACGAAATACGTGGTGTTTATGCAAATGATCTTACTGCTCCTTTTTGAAAAGCTTGTTCTCCACACCAGTTTGATTTTCCTGCAAACACAATGAGCTGATCGCCGTGATTATTTCTCTGGATTAAGTTACTTGAATACGCTTCACCGCATTCACACGCTCGTCGATGGTCAGGAACCAGGCGTTGGTTGGAGAGTCCGGGAAAATGAACCTAAGTTTGCATCGGTAAAGCCAAGGCAGTATAAGGTCAAACGAGAATAAATTCTACCAGAAAGCTGTCGAAACAACGAGAGTCACGAATCCAGTGATGATCATAAGCCTTTCGCAATGTTAGCCTATCGCCGGGCATTAAAAAATAGAAGCAAATCTGACCATTGCCAGGGCTCGAATCCCGGCGTTTTAATATGAAGCGTACTGAAACTGAGAAAACCTGAGATGATTTGTGCTATCCCATCCATCAAGACTAAAATTATCCCCCATATGGTCAGCCCTTTTCAGAACACTGGTTAAGAAGGGAGAGAAGAGAAACGCACACCAGTACCCAACCCGCAGTGTCTGCTCATTCCTCGTGTAGAACATCGAGCTGATAATCAAGAATCCTGCTGTGATCGACCCTTCGCACATGCCCAAAAGCATGCGAACGATGAACAGCCCGCCAAAGGATGTACACGCGGCGTGGCAGCAGAGCGACATCCCCCAGACAAAAATGTTAAGGCTGCATCAAATTTCAGCCAGGTGGCGTTCGGTGTGTAGCGGGCAACTGACCTCATCCATTTGCCAACTGGAAAACGTTGCAGGGCCAGATTTTGGGGATACTCCAACAGGAGGTAGGATAGATAGAAGATGGTTCCGAGCCTAGGAGGGTCCATCATCAGCATAGTACCAAGCTATGTTCTAAGACCTTGCATACCAATTATATCTACAAAGTGAGTAATAAGTCACACGGCAATCCACTCGTCATTTGGCTCTACTTACTGATTGGTTGAAAGGTGAGTGGAGGCGCTAGGGACACCGTCAGCTTGGCGACATCGCTCATATGATGTGATCATACTCTATGCCGAGTATAGATGAATTTGCGAGAGTCGTTTTGTCCATGAACTGGATCCTGCACATTTATCAACAAGGGAGTTTTCAGGGAGCCATCCGAACGAAGTACCAGTACATGACTACGACATGGTGAGTAGATGTTCACGTCCATTGGTATCAGCACTTACTGCACATCATTGGGAGGATGTGGAAGTCGACCTTCCGCCTGTATGACCAAAAGCTCTCATTAATCAGCCTGCATACTAAGTTGCAACACATACCTTATTCTATGGGCCTCGATTGGGTTCAGAGGTAATTGCGCACCGGCCACGAGCTCGGCACCAGTATCAACCTGGTGGTTCGATGTCACTGTAGCTTTCCCGCCCTGTGCATAGATATAAGTTGCCGGTTGTGTCTCGTCCCTAGTCTGGCTATGCACCTTCGAATCGTGGTCCATGGTAAAGTCAAAGTTGAAAGGCAAGCACAGCTACCGGGCGACGTGTCCTGAGAAGCCCATTTGCTGCATGCTAAACCTTATATGGACTGGCTCGACAGGTTTCGAAGGTAGTATTTGCATTAGTGATGGTCTCTCAGATCTCGTGTCCTCAGAATGGTCAGGAAGGCAGTTACCAGGTAAAGGTGGATAGAAGAAAGCAGGACCAATTATAGAAAATTTCCCGAAACAGCATTACGCACGTGGCTCCCATTATACCGTGACTGCCTGGCGCCGGTATCAGTACAACTTTCGAATTCCGTCTCTTTCAGTTTGCTAATTGCTTTCAGTGTTCTGTTTTGGAAAATTTCGCCTCCACTTCTCGTTCAACGTCCAGCGCAAAGCTACGCAAACCAAGTCTATTACGGTCTGTCCACGGCCGGTCCATGACCCTATTTCCACTGTGCCGGTTTGGCTCTCAGTTACCCTCTTGACCTAATGCTGTGGTGACTGCTGAGTTGCTGGACGCATTAATATTGATTGAATCAATAACAGGGTATACACAATGCCTTCTGAAGCTCCCATCAAACCGGCCTCAAACCACCTCAAACTGTCTACTGTGTATCCTTGTATCCTCCTCATAGATCGAGGGTGCACCAAATCATAAGAATCGTAATCCCAATATAACGGCCGTAATTCCACAGCATGGAGGGTCTGCGACATTAAAAGGTCAGCAAACTCTATGATCACGTCAGGCTTTGGCTCCCACTTCGGTACGCTCAGTACACTAATACGCCGAAATCGCAAAATGGACAAACCAATTGTAAAAGTATGCGCGTCGCTCCTAGTGCTCACTTCTCTGTCTTGGCTGTGGCTCCGTCGAGCCAATAGCAATACGCAGAAGAAACCCGACTTTCTTGTACGATGTACAAAGCTATCTTTGGACTTGCCTCAGGGGTGTATGGACTACTGGGGCCCCTTCATGCACGAAAGCTTCCCCCCGCGATCTAAATTTTCTGTTGAGGATATCCCGGATTTGTCGGGAAAAGTCATGCTAGTGACAGGAGGAAACAGAGGAGTGGGGTTTGAGATCGTAAAGGTGTGTTCCGATCTATTGCAATAGTTTGGCAGTTAAACATGCGATGAGGGCAGGCGCTGCTTAATCACAATGCCAGAGTTTACATGGCAAGTAGGAGTGCAGATGCCGCAACTAAGGCTATAGCAGAGCTGAAGGATATCACTGGACGAGAGGCTATTTTCGTCAAACTCGACCTCTCAAGTCAAACCTCCGTCCAAACAGCGGCGAATGAGTTCCTCAGGTGAGCTCTATATGTCCAAGCGCAGTGCAGGGACTAACAGATGTATAACCGCGCATGAAGCAAAGAAGAACGTCTCCACGTGCTCTTTAACAACGCTGGCGTCATGGACCCTCCCCTCGCTATGGTCTCCGCGGAAGGTTACGACTATACGTTCGCAACGAATGTTATGGGACCCTACCTGCTCACCACCACCCTCCTGCCTGCCCTACTTGCAGGCGCCACATCATCGGAGGACGGAAAAGCGCGTGTCGTAACGCTCGCCTCCGTCATGCACCGCTTGCGCCCTACCATCGACTTTGACTCACTGGTTGATGGCCCAGCTCGCGTTGAGCTTGGGGAGACGGCGCTATATGCCCAGAGCAAAAACGTTGGTATATTTAATCTCGCGAATACAGCGTCTACAAATTCTGATGCTTCGAACTGCAGGCGGACATTGTGTTGTCCAAAGAAATTGCACGCCGTTATGGCGACCGTGGCATCGTGTCCACCGCGGTTAACCCGGGTGAGCCAGTCGCAACCCATTGTTCTGCAATGTCCCTGATCAGCGTCACCTGTATACTCCCTATACGTAGGAATTCTCAATACCCACCTGATGCGACATTTGGACCCAATAACTAAAATGATATTGAAACCTGCCTTGTGGAAGGCGAGCTACGGTGCGTTAACACCATTGTACGCCGGTACATCTCCAGGGAGTGTATGTCTCAGCGGGAAGTATTTGATTCCGTGGGCCCGCGTGGGAGACGCACAGGCGAGCACGCAGGACGAGAACACGGGAAAATTTCTATGGGCTTGGCTGGAGAACCATACACGTGCGGCTCCGGAAAAGTAATGAACCTTACTACCTATAAGGTCATAAATTATCTCTCCTTGACAATGTCCTGGTTATAAAAACATTAATTACAAAAAATTAATATCTCTGCGAACAATCTTCCCAAGACCATGATTAGCCAGCCAATTGCCACCTATGATGGCCCACCGGCTCAACAACTCGCATCAAACTAAGCCAACTTTTCTTTCTTGTCACTGGAATTAACATCCACGCCTTAGAGTTACTAGTGCTAATCATCCAGAAAGTGGAACTCTCTTCAGATCTGGAGTATGTTTGAGGTGAGATTCAGCAAGGTTCAAGTTGCGCCACATGTGACATTTGACAGCTACGGACTTTATCCGACCAGCGCTTGTTTTAATCAGTTCTCCGACTCGTGACTTCCTCATCCTTATAGATTTCCATAGCTCCCAGTGGCTTTCATAGACAATGAGGGCATTTGAGAGCTTCTGGATGATATTTGAAGGTATGGCCCAGATAGATACAAGAATTGCCAAATTGTTTCATAAGGCGAGTTTGTAGCCAACGATATTTAGGCTATTCGATGGATGTTCCACTAGATATACATGCCGTAGGGGATCTGAAAGGAAGTTTGACTCCCAACGTGGAGAATCCTTATGGTAAGCTCAGATATTGCACATGGTGTTTCCGACCATCGCGCCTATCTCCGTTGCGCTCACGACATACATATGCCACACTCGGACACACCCCGCCAATGCGCAGGGCAAGGAGCCCGGATCTCTGAGCTGGCCCGCATGGTCAATGACACAGAAATCATTGCCGCTGGCGCCCAGTTTTCAGGCTTTAAAACGAACAAGATGATCAACCTTCAGCAATCACCCGAGAGCGACATGGGACAGTGCCGAAAGAGTGGCCGAGTCCTCTAGCGTACTAGATCGAGCTCTGTGCCCTCGATGTTCCAGGCCATGGACAGATTCCAAACGTTTCTCCCGAGTCTGGCATCTTTATATCTGAAGCTCCATCGCATGGAATATGGATTAATTCCAAAGGAGCCTTCCAGTCCCCAATCCGACCAGATCCTTCCCGAACTTGCGCCCGAACCAGTATCTTAGCTGGTAGACCTTCGTTTCGAAGGCGCAGGGGTGGATATCCGACAGGTCTCACCTGAAAATTTGTGATTTACGAAACTGAAATGGGATCACGGAACTTACTACGAGACTATTGATTCACGGGATGCTACACGATCCTAAGCGATGGGCACGATATTTAATATATGTAACTGGAGTATAGTGGAGTAACCCCGCCATCGAGCGTACTCTGGCAGAAATTCGGCGCATCGCTGTCGAAGGTGCACTGCTCGTCCGCATATATGCACATCCCTCGCTCCGCGAAGGGTACAAGCAAACCGGTAGACACATGCTGTGCAGCTGGTTAATGCTGACCGATGCTGAGCATGTATGCGCTCGTCTGCCGAGCCTGTTTGAGTGATAAGCGAGAGGAAATACTTGCAAGGGGGCTGGATAAGTCACAGTGGCATTCAGAATTTCTGTATTCCCAACAAGCAACTCGATGCCGAAGGAGTCTCCAAGTCTCCAAGTCTCCAATCATACAAGATCGAGCCTATTTCACTCAATGGTGCGAGCCACGGACAATCCCTAGAACTGGCCCAAGAGCCTGCCTCTCCCTCGTATCGTCGGCAGATCAGATGATTAGCTGACAATTCCCAAGACCGCAGCGGATCGAACTTCATGCCGCTGACAGCTGCTAACACGGCATCGTCAATGCTCCTCAGAGCGGCCGTCCCTGCTGTAGCGCTTGAGGGCCGGAAATCACACTAGAAGGGCGAGAATGGCCGGAATGGAAGTAAATGTTCCATTGAGAATCCCGCGCTACCCACCCACCCTACCTTCATTTCCGCGACAAGTGTAGCGCGGCGATGTGGCTGCTCGGCAACGCCGTGATCTCGCAATGTTAAGCAGTGCACCGCATATAGACCTCGACTATGCGCTTTCGACCTGGAACAAATTAGACCCTAGCTGATCCCGAGTCCAAGGCTGGAGAGTGTCAAGACTAGCAGGTCTCCGGTCCGGAACGCGGCGTCCTGCTAAGAGATGCCAACTATGAGACAGCCGAGGCTCTAGAGGATAGGCAATCGGAAGAGCTCTGCCCGCTCACACTCCCGCATCCTGGCTATGATGCCTCCCTTCCATCACCAACCAAACTTGTTTTGTGCACCACGGGATACCTATTCGGTATCTCAAGTATGCCCAAAGCAGCGTTCTATGGTATTTCGATGTGAGTGCCAAAGGGAAAGATGAATGCAATAGGGAATACAAGTACTCACCCTCATTCGGGCTATATATGCAGCGCGAACAAAGCAAGAGGTTTATCCTGAGAAAGATGACGAATGCGTTGCTTTATCGCTACGTGCGCTACGCGGTCATGAGCTCAGAGCTCGATAGCCCTGATTAGGTGACAAAGTAACCATACGTCCCTGAGCCTCGTGGTGGGTCATGGAGCTCGCGATGGCCGTCCTACGAGCGCGTTAGCTAGCTGCGAACGGTTGGAGAACAACATGTTTGACTCTTCGAGCATATTCGCGGTTTCGCTGGAACTTCGGACAAGTTCGAGGCCGACGCGAATTGTCCCGGGCTGTCAGACGTGAAGTGTGAAACTGCGGTTGTGCACGGAGCGGTGCGCGGTTTGAACGTCCTGCCGATCCTCCGGTCTTCAACAGCCCACGGAGAAGGCTGGACCCTGGCCATCTCGCCCAGCGCCGATAACGGCCACCGGGAGCGAACCGAGCCTAAGGCTGTTGGGACAGGCGCAGAAATCTCAAAGTCCGTTTCGGCAAGAAGCAGAGATTAATATCGAGAAACATCGCCACTGGGGTGGTCGTCGTCGAGGCGTTGTGCGTATACTTCGTTGTCCGCCAGCCGCTAGGGAGGTCAAAGCGGTTGCGAGCAAGTTGCCATCGGAACTGCGCCCTTTTTATTCACCGATCGCGGGAGATGAGGTCAGAATTGTTCCGTCGCGTCAGCTGCCCTCGGCATCCTCCATGTAAGCGTCACTGAGAACAAACGCAAGCTGGATGACGTGGGGGATATGGACATATATGCTGCATCTTGCTGCATTCGCCGGCGGTTGCGAGGAGTCATGAGAACAGGATGGAGGTAGCGGCGGCCATCCCGACAGCCAAAGTGCTCTGCTTTTTGAATTTGAATGGGGAGGCGAGGCCGACTGAGAGCCAGAAGCGAGAATTTTGCACGGCATTGCATGTCAATGGTGTGGCGAGAGCGAGTAGGCTGTGCGCGAAGTAAAACGGGCAAGGCGGATTCGGCGCCACGTGGCGAGGGAAGAGCCTGGATACTGGGCCCTCTCAAAAGACACCACAAAGTCTCATCCCCCCATTCTTACCTCAGTACCTCACTAAGTATTGAGTCGCTGCACTTTCTTCTTGTGCTGCCATTTGTCTTCTGTTTCTGTTTGTCTCCTTTCCCCCGTCTTTTGCGCTTGTTCTTCTGTACTGGTTTCTCTTTCTCCTTGCTGCGCAGTTCCAGTTTTAGTTCCAGCCTCCGTCCGGTGTTTGCGAGCTTGAGCCGCAGCACCACTAGTACCCGTTACGATGTCATCCCAAGACCCCGTTCGTGCCGCCTCCAAGCACCCATATATGAATACATGCTCATATCGCCCTTGTCTGTGTCTAGATTCGCAGAAAATTAGTCATTGTTGGTGACGGTATGTGTCCACCCAGCTTTGAATTCAGGACCCAATCTGACAGGCCATCTTGTCCTCCTATCGATCAGGTGCTTGCGGTAAAACGTCGCTATTATGTTCCTTTGCGCTCGGAGAGTTCCCAAAAGAATATGTGAGACATACGCCCTGCCTACTCGAATTTTGACTGACCTTCGCGACCTCGTCCTTCTAGCAACCAAGTGCGTATGAACCAAGTCAATCCTCGCATCGATCGATCACTTACACGCTATCGATGCAGCTATATTTGAAAACTACGTGGCTGAGATCAGGTTAGATGGCAAGCCCGTACAATTAGCCCTATGGGATACCGCGTGCGTGTCTCTCATATCTTTCTTTGTGAGCCTCTCTGACATCCCATCGGACTCTCAGTGGCCAAGAAGAATACGAGGTCAGCCCATTCGCGCTTCTGAAACATTGATCCACACACTGACATCGTGCATCCAAAACAGCGCCTCCGCCCATTATCATACTCTAAATCACACGTTATTCTCATCGCATTTGCCATCGACACACCCGACTCCCTCGATAACGTAACAGTAAAGGCACGCCCCCTCCTCCCCTCCTCATTCCATGCCCCTAATCTCCGCTAACCCGATTCCGCCCCTAGTGGATAGAAGAAGTGCGCTCAATCTGCGGCCCGTCCATCCCCGTGCTGCTCGTGGGCTGCAAAGCGGACCTGCGGCCGTCCCCGAACTCGCCCGAGTTCGCGAACTTCGTGTCGCGCCAGCAGGCGGAGCGCGTGGCGGGCGCGATCGGCGCGCGCGCGTACAAGGAGTGCTCCGCGCTGAAGATCGAGGGCGTGGACGACGTGTTCGAGGCGGCGACGCGCGCGAGCATGCTGATGCGCGAGGGCGTCGACGGGGAGAAGCACCACCGGCGGAAGAGCAGCGGGAAGAGCAGCGCGCACGAGGAGGAGGGCGCGGGGAAGTGCTGCGTGGTGTGCTAGCGCACGGACTGGACTGTGTCGACCGCTTTGATGCTGCTGCGTGCAGGCGTGCTATTTCGTATGTTGCGTCCCCTTCGTGTCTCATAATATTTCTCTGCTCGTGTACATACTTTACATGCGTATCTGCATCTGTCTTAGATGCTATGTAATGGCCACACGCTGCCGACGCTCTTCGTGGATGCGATGGCGTGATATGTCGATTTACCCGACAGCTGAGTGGGGTTTTGGTGACAGATGAGTGAACATACCTATTGCAAATGTGTTCTAATGATGCCTATCTTTCTTCGGTTACTGGCCTTGGCCTGCAGCAACCGCGGGTTTAGGCGCGCCGCCACCGTCAACTGTGACACTTTGACGCTTCTTCTTCTGATCCTCCACACTCCCGGCTAGCCCTGCGCTAATCCCAATAGATAAGAGAGCATGCAGGCCTCTGACCTTCTTGACAGGCTACATTCCCCACCTCCCCTTCGTCTTTCTGTGCGATCTCATCATGGGGTCAAGTACGCAGAGCGAGAAAACGGACCTGAAGCAAGCCACCACAATCGACGTGCATGGCGAGAAAGCTGCGGTGACGTCGAGCAGGCAGGTGGATACTGGCGCTGAGCTCGTGGCCGGTACACATGGCCCACTTGACCCCGCTGAAGCTGCAAGAATAAGGTGCGTGCTTCAGCTAGTGATGGCGCCATGTAGTGTGGTTTCTTAGTGCAATCATATGCAGGCGCAAGATCGACATTCACATTCTCCCGATGATGTGCAGTAAGTCGTTATCGCCGCGTGTGAGCTCTCACTAACCACGTTGCAGTCCTATACTGGTACTGGTTGAGTGGTTTCCCGCCAAACATCAATACTAAAGGAGTCTAGGATCCAGTTTATGGACAAGACAACGCTCGGGAATGCAGCCATTCTTGGTATAGAGTATGTCTATATCATCTGCAATGGATCTCGTTGCTTATCATGTCCAGTGCATCGGCACACCTGTCAACCAATCAGTGAGTAAAGCTAGCCAGAAAATGGCTAGTACTGTCGCTGAATGCTCCCTTCGCAGATACAACTGGTATGTGGAAAGGCGTTAAGACGCCATGAGGCAGGCTAACCCAAGTCCATAAGGCTCGGGACCATCTTTTATCTCTCTTATCTTCTATTCGAGTATCCACAGAATCTCGCCCTACAGCGTTTCCCAGTTGGGAAATGGATGAGGTCGGTTGCTCCTGGTTTTTCCTAAAGCTGAGTAGCTGATCTGGTTGTGGTGCAGCCTTAATATATTTGTCTGGGGCGTATCGCTCTGCTGCCACGCCGCATGCACGTCATTCGGCGGGCTCTTCGTCGTGCGCATGCTCTTGGGGATATGCGAGGGGTCAATCACCGCGGGCTTCCTGATCGTCAGCTCGATGTTCTACACGAGGAACGAGCAGACGCTGCGAGTTGGGTACTGGTGTGCGTATCTCCTTCCTCGACGCTCGGCACTCTGAGTAATGCTGATTATATTACCGGTTGATGATAGTCTTGATGAATGGAACGGCGCAGATTATTTCTGGGTTCCTCAGCTTCGGTGTGCTGCACATCAAGACCTCGGGATTCAAGCCGTGGCAATGGTGAGTTCTGCTGCTTGATGATCTTTTATTTATCTTATGGGCTAATGGTGTCGAAGGCTTATGATTATCACTGGAACCATGACTTTGATCATCGCAACTGCTTTTTGGTAGATACCCCCTCGTTCAATGACAGATAGAAGGCTGACCAGCACACAGGCTCTTCTTTCCGGACTCACCAACCAATGCCTGGTTTTTGACATTGGATGAGCGCGCTAAGGCAGTGCAGCGCATCAAGGTATGGCATCCCGGCAAATTTACTCCGGATGGTGTCTTACCGTCTCCTCAGGAAAACCAAACTGGCGTAGAGAACAAGCACTTTAAAAAGGAGCAGTAAGACTTTGGTCGTGTGTGCCATGGCCCTTATTTATGTTGACGCAATTTTTACAGATTTATCGAGGCCCTGACCGACCCCAAAACCTGGCTCTTCGCGCTCTTCGCTGCCCTCGACAACATCCCAAACTCCCTCACCAATCAACGCCAGATAATCGTCTCGTCCTTCGGGTTTACCTATCTCCAGACCACACTCCTTGGATGTGTCGACGGCATCATTGAAATCGTCACCATATTTACGGGTGTGACGCTTGCGGCGAGATACGTGAATGCCAGGGCTTACATCGGAGCGATATACTTTATACCCAATTTGGTCGGGGTATTTTTGATAAGTTTGCTGCCATGGGGCAATAAAGTGGGCCTGCTCTTCGGTATTTGGATAACGGGTGCGTGTGACTACTCTGGCCTGGGAACCTTCTACTGACCGATAATTATAGGCGTAGGTACAACCGGCTTTGTGTTGTCGCTTTCTTGGCTGTCCACGGTCACCGCTGGACACACGAAGCGCGTGACCGTCAATGCGATCATGCTATCAGCATATTGCATCGGCAATGCGGCGGGTCCATTCATGTGGCAGGCTCAGTACAAACCAAGGTTGATCACTTCATTCTAAGGTCTTGACATAGTTTTGCTTACATCGCATCCGTTTTAGAAATCGTGAGGCGTGGAGATCTTATTCACTGAGTGCAGCACTAAATATTTGATAACAAGGCGTTCCATGGATCATCATCGGAGTGTGCTATGTCGCATGCCCGGTTATCCTGCTCGCCATAAGGTATCTTCTCGGCAAGGAGAACAAGCGGCGCGATGCGGAACCGGTCGATGATGCATACGATGAAGTGTATATCGAGACGACCGACCCCGAGGGCAACAAGGTTGAGCAGAAAGTTCCCAAGGTGCCCTAACCTTTCCAAATCTTGCTTGCACTCTCGAGCTGGCTGACAGAATGGTGCAGGAATATTTGGACCTGACCGACATTCAAAACCGTGAATTCAGATATGTCCTCTGAACTAACGCCGCATGTGTTGTTTTGCAGTTGCAAGGGTTGTACTTACTAAAATTTGCTTCAATACTGCTGAACCGATATGAATGGCGTCTTGATGTGTCGGCTCTGAGAAACCGGTTCACAGCTTGTGAAAGTATGATGCAATGGGCAGGAGGCCTCACAAGCTCACCGTCTGGTGACCTAACAATGCTCTCGGGCCGTCCCTTCTGAGGCCGATGAAACGGGAGAGGACGGAGTGGTGGAGCCTCGGTGGTTTGCATCGAGGGGGGCCGTCGTGGTAGGATGCCTGCACTTGAACGGCCATGTGATATAGTCGATTGCCTGTATTACATGAAAGGCTCGGCGACAGAGACGAGTATCTGGTTCAAAGCGTTAGTATCTGAAGTTTCCTCTTGGTTGCTTGATAGACGAAGGGTGTGGTCGCGTACCATTTCTCGGTAATTGTTCACTGGCAATGAGCTGGGCATGACAGCCTTATGACCGCGTATCCTTCGTCAAATCCGCCTAGTTTTATGGAAAAGATTCAGCTTTTTACATCAAGCTTGACATCAATAATACCGTCATCGCCCTCCAGCAAGGATGGTCTCTTGAGGCATCTCAGTCACGAAATAACGCAAACAACGTGGGATAGCTGGGGCCCGGGTCTTGAGGTTGACAGTTTTTGATTCCGCGAAGCAGCCACCTAGAGCATCAACATCTAGCATTCGATTGGACAGTCCGGGCCAAAGAGAGCATCCCCATAGCCTTGGTGAGTAACGTCAGCGTTTTCAAGTGGGCAGGCAGGTTTATAGACCGATCGAACCGTGCACGAAAATAGAGGGTGGTGACTATAAGGCTGATAGACATACATGATGGCCATCTTTACGCGTCGTAGGAGATATATAGGGACAAGCTGGATTGCACGTAACAATCATAGATCTTGGAGCAGGATGAAAAGGGATGAAAGCCGATGCAAAGTTGAGGGCAAGGTAA
Source organism: Athelia sp. TMB (assembly GCA_014898675.1). Classification (NCBI taxonomy): domain Eukaryota; kingdom Fungi; phylum Basidiomycota; class Agaricomycetes; order Atheliales; family Atheliaceae; genus Athelia; species Athelia sp. TMB. The sequence goes on along the minus strand of JACXVL010000079.1, from coordinate 153,997 downwards.
CTCGATTGCTTCTTTTAGTCCAGAGAATCGAGAACGTGGCCTGCAGCTTGCTTCTTGAGCCATTTCTCCTCCGTCTCCACTCAAACTTGCAACGTCGTTCAAAGCTACATATGCGATGAATCATGATGGCCTGAGAACAACCAAAAGGCAAATTTGAAGCAAGGTTGTTGCCGACGGTGCACATGCCGCCGGGAAGCATTGATATCTCAGATCACTGAATCATATGCCTTCAGTGCCATTTGGCATCTGCTCGTGACCGCGCTGTTTATCATTCTTTTTGCCTCTTACTTCCATCTCCTTGTCTGTTCCCTTCCGTGAGATGAACCCAATGACTTCATATGGCATGTATTTGGCCAATCGAGCCTCAAGTTCCGAATAGCCTGCTTTCGTCCTGTTCGATCATCAGCGACACGTATGTAATCCCAAGAAAATTTCCCCCCACAACATGACTCGCAGCGTGCAGAAATCCAAATATTTTCATACATCCTCCTCCCAGTGAACACGTATACATATTATATCCTACCTGGCCACGCGCCTAACGCCTCGGCCAACGTCCACCTCCGCACTACCATCGCAGCTTTTGATAACATAACCGGCCCAGTGTCTAAATTTGGGGAAACTTATGATCGCAATCATTGGACGTATCCGACCAAACGCACTCATCCGCCTTTATCTGCCCCAACATTTAACCTCCATCTCGTCCTTCTCCACCTTCGTCAAATCCCCATTACTTCCCACCGACTACACCTACGCGCGACCACTCATGGCCACCACGCACCCCGTCTTATCGCAGCTCCTCCAATCCAATGCCCAGTGGGCTGAGGCGGCGGTTTGGGCGGACCCGGACTACTTCAAGCAGGGTGTCAAGGGACAGTCCCCGAAGGTCCGTCATCGATGATGTTCGCACAGCATATATACATATCTGACCTTGCTGCTCTACAGGTTCTTTGGATAGGGTGTGCAGACTCACGGGTGCCCGAGTCGTTGGTGACCGCCTGCAAACCCGGGGACATCTTCGTCCACCGAAATATCGCCAAGTACGCCGCCTTCCTGCTATCGCCGGCCTTATCTTACTTACCGTCCATGCAGTCAGTTCCATCTGGACGATGACAGCGCAGCCTCGGTGCTGGCCTACGCCATCGGCAGCCTCGGCGTGCAGCACGGTCCGTCAATCTCCACCTCCGATCCGCACGCTGTCAGCTCACGCTATCTCCTTACAGTTCTCGTAGTCGGCCACACGCTCTGCGGAGGTGCGGCCGCTTGCATGTCCGCTGCCAAGGACCCCTCTACCGCACCCGCGCCCGGCACGCCGCTCGGGCGCTGGCTCACCCCCCTCACGTCCCTCGCGGGGTCCATCCTCGAGAAGACGCCCAATGCACCGCTCGACACGCTCGTGGAGGCGAACGTGCGCACGCAGGTGGCGAACCTGTCCCAGGCCCCGGCGGTGCAGGCCGCGTGGGAGGGCGGGAAGACGTTGCTGTGGATACACGGGCTGGTGTACAAGATTGAGGACGGGACGTTGACGGATCTAGGTGTATCTATGGGGCCTGAGGTCGACCCCGAGGCTGAGGAGGAGAAGGAGACGATCTGATTCAGAATGGATGTGTATGTATGTGTATGTATGAAGGTGGTCCGCCGAGTAAGACTGCGATGTATATAACTGCTGAGTGAAATTCCAACGTGGATAAGTAAAATCTTGATGCATGATCATGATGCACCAGAGTAATCTGGGCCAACATTCGGTGGATCACATGATTAGAATAGGACACAAACATCTGGAACCGACGAGTATGCAACCTAGTCTTTCTCGCCAATTTCAACGAAGGCCTGCGAGACTTGCAGCTTTTTGCAAAGTTTACGAATTTTACCGCTGGTGTATGTGCAGCGAGGGCTTTTGAGGTCCGCTAGGAGTTTCCCCGCGAAGGCAGCTTTCCTTTTCTGTGTTTATGATCAAAGACGGTATGAGTGCAATGATCACGAACCGTTCAATGAAGCTGTAGCGCAAATGACCAGAAACTGAATTCAGACGTAGTAGATTATTTGATGTCATCTGCAGCTTCCAAGCGTCATATCTGGCCTAGAGCAAGCCTAGAGTCTTGAAGCCGCTTGTAGAATTGATATATACTGTACAACATGTTTGCTCCTAACTAATCTCGTTCAACAACAAGCGTTTCCGGAACCAACAACTCTCGACAGAGCTTCCGAATTTTGCCTCCGGAGTGTTCGTGGCGAGGGCCGATGCCTAAATTCTCAAGGTCTATCAAGCATTTGCTAGCGAATGCGGCCTGCCGATTGCTACCATGGCGGGACAACCAAACCAAGGTAGGAACAAGATCGAAATTATCATAAACTGCCTGGCGGCAGCTGTCATCTGATCTGGACAGGATGGGCGGATTGCCTGCGAAAACAAAAGTGCGCGCAATTAGCAAAGGTCGACCCTTGGCGATATATAACTGACCGACTGTTGCGAGCTGTTGAATAGCCCTCCAAGTACCACGTTGATATTGGCTTCCAAGTCGCTTCACCAGCAAACCGACAAGATCCTCTGCCTTGTCGATGTTCTGACGCACGGCAACAGGCTTCGCTGGAGAGTTTTCTATCCGTTTGGATGTAAGTAACGGGTGGGTCCACCACAGAGGGGTTGGTTACGCACCTTGAATGGAGCTCTGTCGGAGCGCCTTTGCGATTGCATGAGCGACGATATCAGCCTGTTCTCCATACAGATCAGGGTCAAACAGCTCTTGTTCATTCTCCTGCCCACGCTCGGGTTTCGGAACTTTCTCCAACTCCTTCTCCTTCCCCTGCCCCTTCTGCCCCTCATCATTCTCTACGCGTGCCGAAGTGTTCTCTTCAACCTTCTGCGTTTTCGTAGCCTTCTTATCGTCTGTACGGGCCTTGAATTCGTCCATCCAGAGCTTGTGGAGCTCTTCCAAGGTCTCGAGCAAAAGTTTCGCATCTGTCGATCGCCGAAGTAAGATATCGGCGTAATATAGACCTAATAATGTCATGAAAATACCGGCAAGTCTTAGCACCGAAAGCGTCATGATCATCGATGCCACATTTGACGCCAGCAAAAGCAATTTTGCTTTGTCGCCTTTTTCGCCACCCTTGATTTTATCGAGCATATCACGAAGGCGAGTTGTAAATTCGTCCAAGCCATTCTCAATGACTGAGGAAATGACTTCTCGATTGGATTTTGCACCGGCGATGGCGTGGTCTGTTAATATCAGTCAGATTCAAGATCGAGATTGCATAACAGTAACGAACCATGCTCCGCTAATGCCACGAATACATCGGCGACGGCGTGGCATTCTAGTGACTTCTCCAGGATAAGTTTAAACAGCACCTCTGCTCCGCTCTTGGTGAGGACCAACGATATCGTAGGCGGGGGATTGTCGGCCTCCTTCGCCTTCAAAGTAAGCCTCGTGTGGGTCCCGACAATCGCCGCCAGACAGGTCATCAATGAGCCGTACTCCTTAGACTCCTCAGTATTAAAGGGATTCTGCGGATCTCGTTTGTTCAAGCTCTCCAGCAAGTGAATGGAAGCTTTGCTTTCCAAAATGACGATGGCTGCTTTGGCTGATGGCAGTAAATGAGTGTTCACACCCCAACTGAACTTTGTTCAAACGGTAGACTTACGTTCTGAAATAAGCTCTGTCAGAATAATGGCCGCTGAGCCACGAGAAGAATCCTTAAGTGTGTTTGCAATGGCTAGGATAAGTGATTCTGTCTTGGACGTGACGCCTATAAAGTGCTTGAATGATGTATTGTTACCGTATCTGAGAATGGCAGCCCGCACATCATGCGTATCTTTTGGCCAGAAATACTTAATGAGCAAATTGTTGAAAACCATCAAAATGCCATGCACCTTTTTGAGTTTTTATGAGTTCGGCCACAGCATTCAATGCAGGGCCACTGTTGTCCTTCCTAAGCATGCCAACCAGATCAGTTGCTGCCTCTTTCAGAATGAGATTCCGACACCAAGCTGTATATTATATCTGATAAGCACCAGGCTAGACATTAAAGGTGCGGGACTAACCATCTTTTGAAAGCTCCCGAAAGGCGTTCGCAGCCGAGTCAGAAACTGGCCCATCGACATCAAGCATATTTTTGAGTAGCGATATGGTTTGCTCATCAACGGTTCTGACGGTTTGACTGGAGGATGCACCTAAAGACTGGCCGACTTTGGCGGTACTTTGGAACTGCGGCAAACGATCAGCAAGACCAGCAATGATAGTTGCAGCTGCATCGCGTGTCTCGTACTCGCCGCCATCTTTGGGGGGCTGGAGCCTAGCGTTGAAGCTCAAAATATGGGTCCTTCGGTCGCCCATGGATTTAAGGATTGTTTGGAACCATGTATCTGTTCAATAAATGAGTGGGAGAGACTAGAAGAATGCTAAGCCATACCATGCCGCGAGAGGGCTACGAGAGCATTAGCTGCAGCAGTGGCATTGACTCCCGAAAGCATCCTAACCAGCGCGTCCGTAACGTGCAAATTTTCGAGCCCTTGCCGAAGTTCCTCTAGCAAATTTATGAGCAGTGATCATCGAAAGTAAAAACCAGGTATCTCACTAATCGGTGCGATATCTACGATAGTATTGGCTGCCTCTCCGCTGACGGACGTTCCAGCGTTCAGCAGCTCCACAAGGCGATCCACTACTCCTCCAGATGTCATCTCGGTGTGACCTTTTGCTATCGCCGAGTTCCATTTATATTCTATTAGAATATTCGTTACAATCCGCTGATCGGCCGTGGTTGTGAGTGCTGTTGCTAATCTGGCGAGAAGTTTGACGGTTCCAAGAAACACACGGTCTTGGCCGCCAAGAAGCCTCTTCAGAGCATTAGAGCGACCATCCTGTTGATCTTCCTGACATAGCCAAACCGCATCAGCTCCCTGTCCATTATCTGATGGATAGGAGTTAGATCTTGATCAGTTTTTATAAAGTCACTTACCTAGCGAAGCTAAAAACCCTAGTCTGTTCAACACATGTAAAGTATTGCTGCTGGAAAGACTTTCCCCGAATAACAGCGCGAAGATTCGTGATGCATCCTGAAGGTCAAAGAGATCCATCTCGAGGAGCGAGGTCCAATTCTTGGCCTTGCGAAACGTTCCACTGGGACCCTCTGCGACTAAATGGTCCCAGTTAGGCCCCGATTTGGTTGTCGGGGTTTGGCTGAGTCGAAATCTCGAGCTGATCTTGTGAACGAATGACCAGCCTCTGGTTCGATCCGAGGGCTCGGTTTGAACATCTGACGACTGGACGACAGGAGTATCGCTGGCGGGCAGAGGTGCAGGTGGCTGAGCGCCACCAGCCGCGCGGTCAGGTGAACCTGAAAATGAAATTTTAGAGACTGTGCGCTTAGAATCTGATGTCGACGCGGTGGAGTCTTTGGCTTTGGAGTCCACTGAATCCTTTCTCAAAGCTCCCCGAGTCGGAAAGAATTCGGCCTTGGGTTGATACCGTCTGTTCTTGAAGGCAACTGACGCATGAATCTTCTGACCTGGATAGATCGCCCGAGTCTTCCCAGCATGAAGATGCCTGATCAATAATCAATAACTGCGTATTCTGACACTTGACTTGCGATAGAAACGTACCAATGTGAAGTCTTCGATCGATCTGAACGGCTCTGCCTGTGCACAGGAAAGTATTCGAGAGCCCACCAGAACGTATGAAGCGAGCGAGTGGGCATCCTGGTCTCCAAATCTCGAATCTTCCATTCAACGGTCGATTGCGTCAAGTGCAGCCCAGCGATAGCAGCTTCGTTGACCATCCAGAGGAGTGGAGCACTTTCTAAATTGAGAGCATCGTTGTTCAGGCTACCGCCCCCGCTGAAGAGAGTGTGAGAAATTAATTGACCAGATGATAGTACACGTACACATCAGAATGAGATCCTGCGAACCACACCTCCTTGACACGCTTCACGGGAATTGACTTCCCTGCAACGTGCAGCGGAACCATCAACTCGTCGAAGTCTACGGGCTTGCCATCCACATCCTCGAATTTTTTGCGCATGAGACATTCAGGTATGAATTTCACCCTTCGTTCATCGAGAGCCAGAGCGTGCCGGAATATCGTAATGTGCTCGTATTCGTCTGTCAGTGGCAATATCTTGTTCCCCACTAGACCGACCGAAGAGACTGTGTCCCTGAACGGCGCGTCGTCAGTTACACCCTGGCGTCTTATTGCCGGGAGACTTACCACACCCCGAGAAAATGGATATTCACATCGCGCCTGGAAAACGTTTCCTTAAATCGTTCGGCATGCTTCAAATTGTTCGGGGTCTTGTAGACTTCAAATGCGCTTGGGGAAAATAAGACACCTCCACACAAACGAAGCCTAAAGTAACGTACAAAGGTATCTGCTCCTCGTTTCCTGCTTGAATCAATCCAACCTGGAGCGGAGATCAGCGCCGGAGATGATAGCGAAGGCCTATTATATCACCTTCTTGATCATTGCGGCAAGCACGCGCATTTGATACGCTCCGCGCGAGAAACCTATTCCCGAGCTGAATAAAAACTGAGAAAAGAGAAGACCGAACACACCGAAGAGGTAGATCCGATCGCCTTGCTGGTATCGCTCAGATAGCCACCTATATGCTGCTATAATGACCTTCTCAAAGTTCCTGTTATATGTGATGAATAATTTGGTGTATGGGGGGCATCAAGGAACGCACCATGCAATGGCCAGATCGACCGTCTTGTCAAAATTCTGCGTGATCCATTTCCAGGCCGTCCCAGGTTTCGTAATGGTGCCAACTCCACTGTTGTAGTAGTTCCACTGCTCTTCTGAGGCCTCCAGTCGACTGTAAAGTTCGATCACATTTGTGTTCTAGTTGATGTTAGCACGAATCGAACTGACATAGCTGCCTGAAATGTAAACGCACATTATCTCCGAACTTATTTGATGTTCCATCGACTGTCAAAACTAGATTTCGTCCTTTGGGACGAAGTTCCTGCTTCGTTGTTTCTTCTAGAGCAGGCTGGTCAGATTTTGAGGCCATAGAGTGAGGGCGAGAACGAGGTAGGGAAGTGGACGTGTCAGGAGGCATTGTGTGGTGGTATCCGTGGGCGTCACTTTTGACAAATAAGAGATGCGGACAGTATATTTCAGTGCGGCCTGCCAACCCGAGAGAGATGCCACACACCGACAACGCGTTCCAATAGTAAATCAAAATCTAATTAAGCCACATTGATGACCAGAACAGGCGTTGTGGAATGCAAAGAAGCATGGAACGATATCCTCGAGGAAAACAGGTGTTGCGATTGCGAATGTTGACAAATGGTATGGCAAGATCACCAACCTTGAAGATCGTTATACATAACTTAGTTGAGACGTAGCATCGGCGATTGGATTGTTGTTCTCGCCTCTAGCCCAAGTGAGCCGCATGTCCACGTTATCACAGCTGAGCCCTTTCACCATCCCGATGGATGAGAACAGATTGCTTTGATTACAGAGCGACGCCACGCCCTCGTCTATAATAAACGAGGCTGCCCAATTCCTCGTTGCGTTGGCATGTCGGGCGCCAGCCGTGTTGCCCTACCTTTCCTGCCACTCGTTCGAGGGCGTGTTTACAAAGTGGGTGCCTGATCAGAAGGCGAGAAACGGCGTTTGCAGCCCACCGAAGACATGCCGGCCGAGTGAGGTGTGTTGTATTCGAGGATTTGAACGTGCTGACGGGATCCACTCCTCTGAGTGCGGCGATAACCGAGGTGAAACCGAAAGACAATTCCAGGGGCGTAAGCTGGCGTAAGTCACCAAGTATCACATCCCGCTCAAGAATATCGGATAAACGCGGGATCTTCCGATTTGGTCAGTCGGTGGCTTTGAGTACTGTAACTTTGGTCCAAGTCTTCCATACACTTCTTTACTCGGGCTGGGCCGCGCATTGCGATATGTTCCAGAACGAAGGAAAAATAAAAGAGCCCGTTCAGCTAGTATGTTTCCTGCTCTATCTGAATATGATGCCGTGATTAACGCTCAAGCAGCGTGGTGGATGTATACATCGAGTATATGTTATGACATACGGCAAACACTTGGACGGCTTTCCCCTTACACATATCGCCGTTCTGGGACAACTATCTGAGAAGGGACCATCTGGGAACCGCTGTCGGCCGCCCCAGTCATTTTTAAATATACAGGAATTGAAGTTAGGCAAGAGGTCCTGTGCAGTCTAAGGAAGTTGACATGTCCACTGACAGCGGCGCTCTGCCCGCTCTGGCCTCTGCGATCGGTGGTTATAACACTTTTCCAGGGAACCACCATGTCCTCATCATACATAATCTCGCAACTCGGATATCATGGCCCTTCGGTGCTCGCTTCCGAAGCGAAATGAAGTGAAGATTAAGTCCTCGAGGCTCGAGGGCCTGCGATTCTCGATTGCATTCTGATATCAAGCATTGATCACTCAAAGTTGGTCCTCGAACATGCACTAATCAATTCAAAATACTGCCCAGCTGACTGGCGCTATTACCGGAAACATGTGTATAGCTGCAATTCTTGGAACAACCTTGAGACAGTCCGTCTTTAGCGAGGAGATCTAGATGCGGCGTCTACCACGCATCCATTGACCAATATTTGCCTGCAGGCGCATGTACCGATACAACAGCTCTGATTCCCGCTCAATAAGCAACACGGTCCCTTTCAGAGACTTGAAGCGCAAACTACAAGCGGCACCAGCTTCAAAACGTTCGTCCTCCAGAAAATCTATTCGCGACAGTGGACTAGTACTCCTGCTCTCAAGTCATGGTAATATACCCTCTCACTTCTTCTATCCCATCGAATGTAATCTGACCTCGTACCATTAAATTTTTTTTAACCAGCTAGCCGGTTTGCCTGCGGTCCACACGCTGTTCAGCTCAGAGGAGCCGCTGAAGTGCTACGCGGTCCCCTACGGAGTACTCAATTTCGCCGTCTCCTTCTTCCTCCTGTGCTACGACACTTCCAACTACTTTGGCTACAGCATTTGGACTCCCTGGATAGCCAAACCCAAGGAGATCAGAGGCCCGCTAGCGCTAGTTTTCAGAAAGGCCGCGGTACCTTACAGAACCATCCTTGGCATTCGTGATCTTGTGCGACTCATCGGCTGCTACGTAGCATTCGCGGTATCAACTTACACCGTATGCAAATGTGGAGGATCATATCGCCTAATCGCAATTTGGAAGATGTCGGATGCCTTTGTCAACATCCTTCACATTAGCGTGACATTATATAGGAGGGTTCTAAGGAGCACGCCGCACTTTCTCATATCTCTGATAGTCATCTTTCTTCTTTTACTTTGGGGTATCCTTCGTACGCCATCACTTTCTACCTTGCCCGAAACAAATCACTAACTTAGTTGTGAAGAGCTTGCAGGACCCATAGTCGGCCTCATCGGACTGCGTAACATCGCAGTAGAGCGCGTCAAAATGCACCCGTCATTGCGTATCTTGGCATGGGTGCTGCTTGGGGTCGGTCTGGCACTCTTCCTCTCATTGGTCACGGCAATGTCTCTAGGATCTTTTACTGGAAAAGAAAGGCTGATCCTGAATGATGAAGGAACGATCATGCGCAATTGGTTGGCTGGTGCTAGCCCGAACCACAATCGACTTTCTGTTAATAAGGATGCAGAGCCCGTAAACGAGGATCCCGGAAATGCAGAAAAGCAGCTGGGGGAAGATCGAAGGAGCTGGGTGGAGCTGTTGAGATCTAACGACGAGAGAGGAGGGGGTGCGAGGGATAAGCTACAGTCAGTCAGGCTGTCTTCAGGTGTATTTGATCGCATCATCACGATCGTGTTCGGTGTTCTTGGATGGGGTATCTTTTTTGGCGTCTACTTCGAGGGATGGTACATCGATTGGATGCTTGCAGTCGTAACAGATAATATTCCTGGCGTCCCTTATGATAGAGCACTAGGTATTGCTTACTCCGCGACAGTTGCTGCGTATACTTTGATATGACAGACGATCGTCAATTCTGTACTTGTAGAGACCATGTAGTACCTACAGGGATTCGTTCTCAATCATGTTGTTACAGTGACCAGACGAGAGAGGTCCAGCGATGGTCCGCAGTGCTTCCCGGCGTCAACCGCGGAGTTCCGTCTGCTAGATGCGGTGAACATTGCCCAAGGAAACATAACGCATTGGCCTGCGATTATGGCGCCCGGGGCATGGCTTCTCAGAATCTCAGCTGCTCAAATTCAAATTAATGTCAACACTGGGCCAAGGTTAAAGCAACCTCGTCGGACAAATAACTTTACTAACATGCGCGTGTGCATCCGGCCCAGATAAGCAGATGCGCGTGCAGTGCAAGTTTGGGTTGGCCAGCGCATTTGATGGAAGTGTGAGCAGTCTGCCGCGCTGAATCTTTTGCAGGGTTCGATGCAAGCTTGGAGATATGTCATTTGTCTACATAGCCGGGAGGCCAGCAGGAAATGAATTTGATACTCCATTGTTGATTCTGAGCCTTGCGATGTTGGCAGATTACGAAGACGCTCGTGCGAGCTGGCCCGAGCCATGCCCATGTCCAGACGCTGAACCAGAGCTTCTGGAGCATATGATTCTCTTCGCGCAATTGTATCAAGTCTCCTGACCACAGATCCAGAACCATTGGTGATCAGGCCGAATTGACGTAACGTCGGGATATTCGGACTTGCTGACATGCGATATCCGAATACCCATTCCCGCCGGTGGCAGCTATTTGTTCATCTCGACTGAGATGCACCTGGTAGCTTTCCAGGACGGATTATTCATGCGCGCCGCGACTATCATCCCAAAATCTGCAGCTTTGAGGTCTTTTCCATGTTATTTCGAAATTCCCAAATGATGTGTGGTGTGTCTGAGTGCAGATCTCTGTAGCCGAGTGCGTAGATCGCCTGAATGGTGCATAGAGTTGAGATTGCGTCAGATACAATGTGACCACATTTGTGGTGCCTTTGCCACACGTATGAGCATAAAATCCTAGCAATTGAAGACGGAGCTACCTTCGACAAACCCCCACAAGATGCGCATTACTCCTCTTGCACTCATCGCCGCTGCCGCCACCCCTGCTCTTGGTGGCCCCCTAGCATATGCTGCGTGCCAAACCGGCGTGTACCTCCCGGTGCATATGACGAAGCAGGGCTGATCATGTCTGCAGGTTGCAATGGTATTGCAGTTGCATGCTACGCGGCTGCTGGTTTTACCTTCGGCGTTACTATCGTTGGGGGGCCTCCTGCTATAGCGGCCTGCAATGTCGCTCTTGGAACTTGTATGGCGACATGCGCAACTGTTGCGCTTCTTGCACCGACGCCTTGATTATCAGTGGTAAGTGTCATATGTTTCTTCTGACTGACATGGATTTGAGAACGAAGTCCTCTGGTGTCCAGGTACCACATGAAAAACCGCTCATATGACTTCTATTTGTATTTTGTATTTGTATTAGTTCAGATTGTATCGTCGCATCAACATCGAGTTATGAAGATCTTTATCAGCAGGGATTGTGAGCAACGGTATCCTGAACATGGCAGGATGACGTACGTCGTTGAGAACTACAGCGAAGGACATCAACGGAGATTATCAGCGCAGCACACCATCTCACAACGTTCTTTGGATTTCTCTCAGTCAACGTGCCCAGATCATCGCGGTTGCCGGGTTCAGTCACGGTCATATGGACAATGGGCGTGCGCGCTGGTGAGTAATGATGCCAGATTGACATACATATCATAGCCTCAATCCAGAAGCGATCCTGACAGCCCTCTCATATTTACGACACTGCCCAATCGTTTTACCAAAGCAAACCCAAGTAGATTGTAGATGCTCTATAGACCTTGCGCCCGGAACGTAGGCAGCGTATATCGTCGACAGAATTCAAGAAAGAGAGGAATCATTTGAGCAAATTGCATCGAGAAAGATTGTCGCGAAATCCGCAGGGAAAAGTTGGAAATAACCGCAAATCGGCAGATTGGGACAAGATTAGGATGAAATTATGGCCACCGCTTCTCGCTTTCCAGTGCCGAGACTCACACTACGCAGCTCTGGCTGATCATTCCTGGAACTGGATATTTAATCTGGTCTGCTAATCGAACGCGTGCTTCCAAATCAATCAACGCGTTTACGCAATGCGTCTCGCAACGCGAATGGCAGTCACGACACAGCTATCAATAATCAGGATGGTTTAGCGCTTCGGTATGTGGCCTGCCTGCTCGCGCTGCATGCACGCGAATATCACTTCAGTTGATTGACGCACACCTTGCTGCGTCGCGACTTGGATTGAGTCTGACGTTTGTGGACCTGCCCGAGGATCGTTTGTGCGCAACAGAATGTGACCATTGGCACCAATCTTAGGAAAGTGCTCAGTTTAGATGACTCGTCCCCACTCGGTGAGCCTCTTTCCATGTTGCTCGTGTCGCCCATCTAATGCCAGTATAGGCCGGAATGCATCATATGGATTCATTCCCAGCTCGAAGCTTCCTTGCTCGCCAAGTCCGGTCATAAAGTCAATACGCTTTTGCACGGTCTTGTCAGGTAAGCTTGTCCTCAGTCTACACGTATGGGATGCTAAATGCTTCGTATCGTTTCAGAGGAACTGGGGCTTCCTCTTCATACCCTTTCCTGGGCTGTAAATCCTCTCCACGATCGACCCTCCATGCCACAGGTTTGGTGATTACGTGTCTTCCTTGCTTCAGCATCAACTTAATGCTCTTGTTTAGACATCAACGCGCAATCCCTTGGATATGCATGCGTGAACGGGGTACGCAATGTCCTGCAAGCATGTATCGTAATCGTCACGACCGGCCCCGACGGTTTCATATTTGGGCCAGTCAAAACGGAGAAAGATGCCTTGTGAGTCATTCACTCAGGCAAATCAATCATAGTATCCAGTTGCTCAGCGCACCCTCGCAAGTTTGACTTTGCGATGTATAGCCCCTTTCTACAGATGTGTAGCAGACATCGCCCATTGAGTTGCGGCAAAAGTGCTTGGTCAGTGAGATTCATCGCCTTATATTTTTAAAACTTAATACTCGATCAGGTTGGCACAGGCGCCGCCATAGAGATGCGGAAGGGGAGTGCATGAGTCCCAACCTGAGGGCACCTCCGGTATGCTCTTGTCGGCTTCCATCCCACTAAGGCATTATGACTGACGCCAATGGTTTTCTAAGTAGTGCGAGTCAATGCTTGAAAAGACGGCATGAGCTATGACGGTCCGATGCTTTGCTTACGATCGATGTGTTACAGAACTGGCCTGGAGTGAGATTAACATGCACGATTATCTGGACATGCAGTGTCCGAGTCAATCTGTAGCAAGCCGGCCACCTGTAAGTAGGACGGATGGATTAGCTATATAACCGTATCAGAAACTAGACACTTTTCTGACCTTTCCATTAGAGCCCCCAATCATTTCTTACCGGTCCGGGCATGCAGATCTCCTTAGTCTGGTGCGCAGATCACCCAAATGGTGCACAAAGCTGATGCTGAGCCACAAAATGCGCCCACAGTAGCAGTGCCTCCGCCTCGCCCACGAGTATAAGATCATGACACCTGATAACGGAACCACAGACCTCTTTTGCTTCCAACCAAACAAGATGCGCTTTACTCCTGTTGCTCTCCTCACCATCGTTGCTGCCGCCACCCCTGCTATGGGCGGGCCTCTGGCCTATGCGGCATGTCAGACAGGCGAGTATCCCTGGAGCGCCTTTCGAAACTGGACTGACGATAAGACATAGGCTGTAATGGTTTGGCGGTTGCTTGCTATGCGGCCGCTGGCTTCACATTCGGTGTCACCATCGTCGCTGCGCCCCCTGCTATCATGGCCTGCAACGTCGGTCTTGGAGGCTGCATGGCCACCTGTGCCACTATTGGTCTCTTCGCACCAACCCCTTGAGCGTTGGAGGTATGTGTGATATGTTCCTTCTGGCTGATGGCGAGTTGAGAACCGAGTCTTCCTTCCGCGTGCAGGTGCCGTAGAGGTGTTCACCATAATTAGGATTGCCCCGTGAGATGTATTTGTATCGATTGAATACCTATATCAACCTCGATTTGCGAAAATCTGTTTACAGCAGGTGTGCTGTGGACGCCCCCTGAACGTGGAATTCTCAAAGTCACAATGCTCAAAGTCACAATGATGTCAACGAATATCGATAGCGGAAATTGTCAGTACAGTAGTCTGACTCTCCTCGATACTTCGCACCCTTTCTGTCGAGGTGACCATACCATTGAAGCAGATATCATCACTGCCGCGTACGCAGGGGCAATTGTGTCAGTGCGAAGGAAAAGTCTGAGTTGATAGATTTCGAATTCAGGAGAGAAAACGCTCGGAAGCAACCTTACATAACTCGGCAGATTGGGGCAGATTCATGCCAAAGTGCACCAATTTTGGCAAAGATATTTACCAGTTGATGA
>JACXVL010000079.1:121252-139396 GCA_014898675.1 Athelia sp. TMB | reverse complement strand
CGGTATGTCGCAGACTTACTCATGCTGCATGTGCACGCGTATTCAATGGGACGCCAGCTGCTTGACGCGTGCCTTGTTGCATCGCGACTATGGATTGAGCCTGGACCTGCCTGAGGATCGTTTGTGCCCAACAGTCAGTGGCTGTTTGACATCAATCTTGAGAGAGTACTCAGTTTAGAACGTAGATCCCCAATCGGTGAGCATTTTTACTTCTTGCTCAGATTGCCCATCTAATGCTAGCATAGGTTGAACTACATCTTATGGATCCAAGACCTGCTCGAAGCTTCCTCGGTCGCCCAGTCCAGTCGTGAAGCTGATACTCCTGTACGCGGTCTCGATATGTATGCCTGTTTCTAATCTATACTTGTGAGAGACCAATACTCAAAGTCATTTCAGAGGAACTGGCGCTTCCGCTATATATCCTCTGCTGGGCTGTAAATGCTCCCCGCGATGGACTTTTCATGCCACCGGTATGAGCGGTTGCACGTTCTTCTTTGCTCTATTTCGAACTAATTGATCCCCTCTAGATATCGACGCTCAATCCCTGGTGTATGCGCGTGCGAACGTGGCGCGAAATGCCCTCGAAGGACGCATTGCAGTCGTCACTGCCGAGCCCGAGGGCTCCATATTCGGGCCAATAGAGGCAGAAAAAGAAATCCAGTGAGTCACCCAGCCTATTCAATAATGTTCCTGGGTATTCATAGCAGCTGCGCAGGTTTGACTTCACAATGTGCAATCCCCCTTTCTACGCCAGTGCCGAAGACATTGCCCAGTCCGCTGCCACAAAGGAGTTAGGCCCCAATGCAGTCAGTGAGATTCTTCTTGAAACTTCAAAGCCTAACATATGTTCAGGTCTGCACTGGCGCTGCCGTAGAGATGATCACTTCGGGTGGTGAAGGCGCGTTCGTAGCGCGGATGGTGCGTGAAAGTCTCAGTCTGAAGGTGCGCTGTCGGTATGTATCTGGCCGGCTCCCCCATTTGATACATCTCTGTCTGACGTGTATGGACCTTAGGTGGTACACATCAATGCTGGGCAAGAGGTCTTCACTCAATGAAGTTGTAGTCGTGCTGCGCGAGCACTCGGTTCGTCCTTCCTCATTCCTCGTCCGGTATAACTCATCCAAACAACACAGAGCAGATTGACAACTACGCAATCACCGAATTCGTCCAGGGTCAAACACGCCGCTGGGCTATCGCGTGGTCATTCGGGCATGATCGCCTACCAGATGTGGGTATCTCCCCTTACCCCGCTGCTTTCACTTACTGAACGGCCAGCAGAGTCTCGCCCGATTAAGCAGTGGTCCATTGCAGAGCCTGATGCCCACCCGCAATACCTGCCGCCGGTCGTTCACTTTCGCACGAATGAACCTGTTGTCCCGTCTTGAACAGGTCTTGAATAACATTGAGGGTCTTTCGCATAGCAACATGTCTCCATCCGAAGACCGCGGTTCTGGGGGCCGGCCGAGTTCGCTTCTTGTGAGCGTGGCGCGCGATACCTGGTCCCGTGCAGCTCGACGCAAGAAGCAGCGGGGATCTATGGACACCTCCCTAGACAACGATACCAGTGGGCTCATATGCTCCGTTAAGGTGCTTTTTGATGAAGAGGGGCGTGAGGGTAGTGAGATCGCATCGCTGGAATGCACGTGGATACATGGGCGTGAGCGGGCTCTCTTCGAGAGTTTCTGGGGCCATATTTGTCGCAAGGTTGGCGAAGTTTCTGGTTGAATGTATGTCTTTCTCTCGCTATTGTTGACTCATTTAGCATGTTCTTTGACAATTGAGTGATGCTGACGAATAATATCAGGCTAGAGAGTGCTCTTGCCATATGGAGTCTCAGACCTTAGAAGTGAATTTGAAAGTGTCGACTGAGCGTTCCCAGTGCGTAGGCCAAAATGCTACATTTGTCATGTCACGTTGGGAACTACTAGTACCATCCCGATGCCTGATGAAGTGATGTGATATAGCCCCTCTTCGTTCTAATATCAGAACCTTTTGCCTTTGTTCATCTCATTCCGAGCGCCTGGTTTACCTTGATCACTCACGATGGCCCCTGATGTGCAAACCCCGCTACCCACCAAAGATTTTGCATCAGTCCCCATCGTGCCTCACATTGAACATGATCAGCAACGAATCACTGTGAAACTCGGTGCGTCCTTGTGCAAATGTGGAACTATAAATCAACACTCAAGTCTGATGCCACCACCAGCTAATATGATGGGCGTAGGTCAGGCCAAGCTGTCATCGGCCCAAGGAATTTTGGACAATGCAGCTGGTGGTAAGTGGCCACATGTCATTACCGGCATGAGAATCTTCGCGAGCGATATTTAGTCGCAGTTGCTAAGCTCGGCAAGGAAGCCTTGTCTACTTTGCTGGCTCCTGCTAGAGAGATTGTGGCCATTTTGGATGTGGTGGCTCAAGTCCACCCTGCTATTAGCGTGTGTTACACTCTATCTCCACTCCCAACGCTGAGATTCATTTATCTCATTCAGATTGCTATTGCTGTAGTCAGGGTAAGCTTGATTTGTCACTAGGTATCATAAAACCTTCTTGATCACTCATAATTCGCAGGTGGTTGTGCAACTAGAACTTGACCGGCAAGATAATGATCGGCATATTGCCTGCCTCTTTTATTCAATGGTTTGTTTTAAACCTGTTCCCTATTCATATTTGCATATACTGATATATACGGTTTGTCAGAGCGACATGCTTTTTGTTTTAGGCTATCTTGATCCTGTATTCCAAGCGGACGACGGATTGAAGGAGGCACTCGAATCTTTACTAGAGAAAATAAAAGACAAGATTGACGAATTCGGTGCGTGGAATCGCAATAACCTTCTTTCACTTGTTCTCTGACTTTCTGATCCACCAACAGGGCAATTTTGCTAGTGGGTTATTCATTAGAAGACAGGTACCGGTCTAATGATGCTACGATAGCGAGTATTACAAACACAAGAGTGTCGGTGAGATCTCTCTTTGTAATTCTCAGCCCTCATCAGCGTCATTAATGCCGGTTCATCTTTTAGTCCGCACACTATTCTCTGGACGGTATAAGGGCCCACTAGACGATTTTGCCCAAGCCTTTTCAGGCTTGAAAGACGATTTGAGATTTTTAGTCCTCTCGAAATCGGCTGCCACAACAACAGACATTAAAGACACTCTTGATCGAGTCTCGGTAAAGGTGGATAAAGTGGTTGCCTTCCTCGATAAGTTGTCACCCGAGGAGAAACGAGTAGTCGACGCAGTACAACAGCGTGGCGAAGCTGCAGTTTTCGAGGTTGGATAATGGCAGCCTTAACGTGCGGTGCACTCGCTGATCTCATCTTAGGACGAAAGATTCATTAGCAGCCTTGCGTCTAAACTTGGAGACAAGATGAACTCGGATATCCGCAAAGATATCAAGTTCACCTTTCGCACAGATCTGGAGGAGGCCTTGGAGAACAACCGGTATGTGGCTAATCCCCTATCTATCTAGCTACGGTCCTAAGAATTTCAGTTCACTGTACGTTCTACAATTCGAGGCCGTGCAGCTTCGCATAGAGAATCTTATCGTGCGCTCCACATCCACGATTCTACTGCACGTGCGTACTCTATACGGCATTATGTGCCTGTATCGCCAATAAGTATTCACATTTTGTTTTTAGATGGACGCTGGTCCTCATGATCTCATCAGGGATGAAGATATTCGTACAGTATGGAAAGGTCTGTGCCGTTGGATCCTTCCAGTAATTATCATTGATTGTGTCATGAATTCGCAGACATGGTACGGCCCATCGAAGTTGTCATGACTCCACTGGTACTGAGCATCATCTAGCAATGGCGACTCAGCTGCAAATCGCGACATTTTGTGGATGGTATGAATTTATTCATGTTCATTAGATGAGCCTGATCGTTCCGACCAGCTGTACATCACCACTTCGCGCAAAAGTTTATTGCTTACCAGAGGGAGTCCGGAGAACTTCATCCGGACTTCTGGACGCTGAGCTATATGTCCAAGGTTATATGTAAGCCAGTCCAAACAACACCAGGAGGATATGTGCTCAACTAATCTATGTATACCAGTTCATGCTGCGATTGGCGATGCCATTGATGCGGACGGAAGTGGTTTTCTTTCAGTTACGGAAGTTGACCAATTTTTCCAGAATAAACCGCAAAGCTGGAGCTCCGCGGAATGGATTGCATTGTAAGCTATGGAAGTTATATGATCCCAGGGGTACGAATCAGTTAATCTTATCTCGCCAGCTGGGCGGTCGGCTGGTACAAAAACGCAATCATGTAAGTTTATCAGCAACCCCATGACATATCAGCTAAGCTAGACATACCTTAGCTACAGGAACCGTTGCAGTGCAATCATCTCCGAGCTTAGGGACATGTACCTCTCGGTCCTCCCTCAAAACAAGCAGTACTTAGAATACTATTTTGGAGAAGATGGCCTCACGAAAATTAGCTCTATCTACGAGAGCATACACACCGACGTCCTCACATATCATGCAGAAAGGAGCACAGATCCGAACGACAAGTTGCATCAGCTACGCACCGAAGCCATGAAACGTGATATCGAGGCTATGAAACTTCGCCTGGTGGCGCCTAAGTATCAACTAGACGACCTGCACGCTGTATTTGCGGTCTGTCGAAGCTCTCAATTGGAACTTGTAAGTTCGCTCCTCAATCTACTCCGGTCAAGATTTCTGATATGTTAGAAATTAGTCGATCCTGTGTTTGATATATTTAGTTCTGCAGCGGCATAAGAAGATAATCGATCTCAGCAAAAAGCTAGTGCTGTCCGAAGAAGAATTCGACGCTATGGATAGTACACTATGGAGCATAAATGAAGCATTTGACAAGAGATATCGGGACCTGGTGGAAGGATGGCGACAACAGCGCGTCGACGTAGACCTGCAAGTCCAAAGTTTCGCCGCTGGACTGTATGAAGATTGGCACCAAACATATGAGGAGGTAAGTTTTTCTGGAAGGAAGCTAATTATACCAAAATCTGAGAGTATTCACCGTAGGATCTTGATGACGATTCCGATACCGACAGCGAAATCAATACAGACGGTGGTATGAGACTTCTTCTCTCTATCGATGATGAACTGATGATAGCACAGGGCTTCTTGCCTTGGTGATGGATGCCACTGGAGACTCAGACGCAAAACCCGATGCCAATGGGGAGCGAACTGATGAAGATGTCAGAGCTGAAGCCGTCGACGAAAGTGCAGGTGACGAAGAGCCTGCTGATGAAGCCGAGAACCCAGATAATGACTCGAATGAAGGCGGTGATGAAGCCGAGGGTGATGCGGACGAAGCTGAGGCTGACGAGGCTGACGCCGATGATGCTAGCGCTGTGGAAGAACTGCTCTCAGTCGACGGAGGACATGCAGATGTGTTGCAAATCCTTGTCTTCCCACTTCCTGAACAACCAGAGACAGCGGATGTTCAAGAAATCACAGCGGATGAAGCTGAAGAAGAGGAGGACGATGAAGGACAGATGGTGGTGAGCATTGCCCAGTCTGATTTCTCGCCGATATGGAGTGCTTACTGTGCTGGTAGGAAACTAAAGTGAAGAAAGGAACCAGGCTCGAACGCCGTGTCACGGCTATAGAAACGAAGGTAACTGCCATAGAAACAAAGCTGGACGGGATCGAGAAGTTATTGCGTGAAGTATTGGCGGCATGCACGAAACGTGACGACAACGACGTAGACGAATGAAGTGGACTAAGATATGGGTATATAAACACATTCTAATTCAAGCTAGTTCAACCCATAGAAATACACCGCATACACCACTACACAGAACTAGCCCCGACCTTCATTGAACACATAATCCCATACTGGCGATTCCTTCGAAATGAGAGGAGATGGCTGCTCGACCTCTGACTTCGGTAGGTAGGAAGTTTGGAGAGGGGTGGGTTGCAGCTTCGCTGGGGCAGAGATACTACGCTCTGGCGTGGATAACTTCTCTTTCGAGTCTGCGTTACGAGCTAGCTCCTCTTCCAAGTCTTTACGAAAGATGCCGCTCGACCAAGGCATGTCCGACAGCGGGACGGTCACTTCTTGCCCAGCGATGTCGTGCTTCATCACAAGCTGGAAGCGCGTCGAAAGGATAGGGGTATTGATGTGCGGCACTTCGCCGATATTTCGAACGTTATCGATCAGGTCTCGCCTAATGTGAGTGGAAAGGACAGCTGTTTGCTCCCACTTTCCGGCGGAGTTCTTCTCTGGAGATGTCCATTCGGTACTAGGGGCAACAATGGAGTGTGTCCCGCTCTCGGCCAGAAGGTTGTGCCAGCAGCACCAGCGCCAAAGCTCCGACTCCACATAATCGACACCAATCCGCGACTGCAGAAACACGTTGAGCAACAGAACAGGCCCATCTTTCCCGTCGTGCATGTGCATTGGATCGGGTGATTCAGAATTGTTCCAAGGCATCACTGGAAGAAGAGAGGGTAAATCCTCCTCTTCGAGTGAGCTGATCTTGATTCTGATCACGATGGGAATGTCGAGATCTTGAGGAAAATTATCCAATTTCGGCATCGAGACCTGGGTAGAGTTCACAACTTGCTCGAATGTTAAGATATGGAGGGAACGCACTTCATAGTTCATTTCAGCAGACAAGTCTAATATGAGCGTTGTTTCCGGCATCGCGCTGCCGATGCTTGATATCGATCCAGAGCGCTTGAGAGATGTCTTGCGCTTCAATTTGTTGGAATGGGAGTGCCTCTTTTCCTGCACGCTTGGCCCCAATAACGCAGCGGCAACCTCAGCGACTGCCGCCTTAGCAGTGGCGTGAATTGTCTTGTCATGCTCGAGCTCGCCAGTTTCGTCGATACGGACCAGAAGGTGATCCGTGGGATGAGTCTTCGATGCATCGGACAAGCAGTCCCAGCACCAGGTGAAGTCGGATTCACACTGGGCACAAAGTAATCGCGAGCCGGTCGTCGAGTCGCATGAACTGCATTTGGATGACTGCTTGAGCTCGGCCCCGCGATCGGGCACAGGGTTCACGGTGAACTCAGTGCGTTTGTGTCGTCTAGCCCCAAGTGGCCCCCAATGCCAGGTAGTCATCCATTCCATCGATGGTTTGGAAGGAAGGGAACTTGAACTTGGTAGATTGAGTAACGGTTGAGATTTATAGGGATCCCAAGACATACTAACGAAGGAATAGAGGTAAGTAAAATGGTCGACATTCGGGACTAGATGGCTTACACGGTAATCTCTTGGCCATCTCTGAGTCGCAAAAGTCAGAAAAACTTTTGCTTCAAGAAAATGCAGGGCATACCTATGCGGTTGACCTCCGCTAGTGATCGCAGCCCAAGCCAATACCGAGTACTTGCTGATGATATGGATGAGTAAATGTAAAACAGAGATATGAAGGAGGCGTACATGTATCTTGCCCCATTGTCCATGTCGTGGAAACTAGGCGGTAAGGCCATACGGACCATCTGGCCGTCGTCGTCAAAGTACTCCCCAGTCATATCCTCTGGCAAACGCAGCCCAAACCTCAGCTCAACGAACCCCTCTGCGCTAGCCGGTGGAGGTTCATCTCCAGATGTCCACAACGTGACAGTCTTCTTGACGATTTCGAATCTTCTCGCCTTCCTCTCGCCATCCCTAATGACAGTTAGTGTAGAATTCGCGTTGGAAACAGCAGGTGACTCACTTCAAGACATACGTGCAGCACTCGCCTAAGGTAAAGAAGTGGACATAGGTTAGTAGAGCAAGTGCGCCAGCATGACTGGAGTCTTACCGACAAGATGGACGCGTATTGACTTTACCGATCGTGTTTCAACAGTTTCGTCAGCGAAACAACTGGCGTCACATTTCACAGACCCGTTGACAGAGTGACCAGGCATGTAGTATTGAGTGGTGCATGGATCTAGCTGCAGTGCGAAGTAATTGCTTTCCATAGAGGTACGGCCCATATCGGCGACGTAAGTGGGGCGGCGTGGTGGTGTAAAAGCAAGAGCTGCGGAAAAGCATCATCTTTAGCCATGCCATGAACACTCCGGCCCCGATGGAGCTATCAATCAATACGATATGCAGATCATACCTATGGTTAGCGTGAGCTGCACATCCCGAGCACTGCTATCAGTTACTATCCGTGTCCGTTGATCCTGACTTCACGGAGCCGCGATATTAGGTTGGTGGTGTTAAGGCACACTCCACAGGATGTATACGCCTGTATACGCCAAGTGCACGCCATTGGCTGCGCATTAGTTATATTGCTTGACTAAAGAAAATTTGGAGAAAGAACAATGAAGTTGGATAGAGTTGAAGTCGAGGCTTGTTGTGGGAGACGATATCTGCGAAAAGCAAAATCAGGAAAGCGTCCGTTTCGTCATCCATATCCTCTGCGACCACAATCACAATGCAGGAGACTTCGACTTCGCCGGCGCTCGCTTCAACAGCGACTATGGCTCAAGATAGCCCTCCAATAGCAACTATAATCCCCATCATCTCCGTTCTCGTGAAATTCTTCTACTCTTTGACCTTCAAATTCGCCTATGCTGCTGCCAATGCCCTCTCCCTGGCAGCTTACCCTCTCCTCGTGCTTGTAACAGCACCACTGCCACTGCTTCGCTATTTACTATCTCCAATCACTGTCTTCGTACAATTACTCCTTGGACTGTTCTTCGTCGTCCCTTACCAGGCTTTTGTGAACTTCTTGGTCGCCATCCAGCCAATATACGTGTTTTGCGGTGTAGCCTGCATAACTGGAGCAATGGTTGGCATGGGTGGGAGAATGATCGCGAGTTTCCTCAACGCAGTTATCGATGGACCGCATGATACGCAGGAAGGGACAGCCGAACAGGTCGGGTCGTTGGAGGAGAGACATAAGTCTAAAATGATCGAGTAGTGCTATGATTAGACTTCGGACAATGCTCGTAACGGTACGTGTTAACACGCTCATGGGCTTGAACTGGACTCATGATCACGGGCCTCGCAGATGCAAATATATTACTGTTGCATCTCTACACGCTCGCCACGGGCTACCAATGCCTGCCTCGTTGACATCCGCTGCCAGCATGTGCACCAAACCTCAATTCTCAAGGGGCATGCATACATCATTCATGTGCCTCATGAGTGGTCCCAGAAACGGCTGGATGATAAAATCATAATCTGTACTTGTAATGATCTTCCTATTGCTTTCCTAACACAGATCACTACCTCACTTCTTCATTCACGCCTGAGCTCTACTTGATCTCTCTCACCTGTATACGAAGCTATTTAACGAAGACTCGCCCGTCCAATATCCCCACCTATCAGTATTGACTGGATGGGGCCAAATGGGCAACGACCTGCAATGCGGAGATGAGCCGTGGCTGCCAACAACACGATGCAAGGGAAGTGACCGGTTGTCAGTGATCAGTACGTGCTTCTCAAGCATAATTTTTGATCTTCATGCTTATTTTGATTCCCTATGACCGACTTTCCAGCTTCAGCAATGATGCGTATTACAGTTTCGTATGGGCGATGGCTGCAGCAGAAGAACTATTCGGGTACGTATATCACCCTCACCTTTTGAATATGAGTCCTGAGATGTTTCTTGAGTATCAGCTGGATTCTTCCGAGTCGTTGCTTGCTGCAATGCTCAAGTGCATTAATTTGAAGAGGACTGAAGATTGAGAAAACAGGGCACTATGGGGTTCATAGCTTTATTAAGTCCAGTCGTTCGGCCAAGTAAAGTTTATTGAGAATACTACGCAAGGTCTTTAGCATTCTGCGCCCAGTAGAAGCAGAAGTTTGAAGTGTCCGGGCCGAACCTTGGTTGAACCACACAATAGTGTATTAGGCAGATGCCGTGCGAGTTTTTAATTACGTCAGGGCAAGGCAGGAGTACATATAACCAATTGACACGAGCTCAGAGCCTTCTTACAATCTACAGTGAAGATAGCTGGACTGTCCAGCCGCGTTTACCAGCAATGACACCTAATGTCCAGTCACTCAAAGTTGGTCAATTTTCTCTTAACAAACTACGCTTTTACAGGAGATTCTAAGCTACAAATACTAATCTTTTACGGCACAGGGTTTTCCTATTGCTCAGATGCAGCATGATCACGAAACATTTCCTTACAGAGAAATGGAACGATACTCTGAAAACAACTCAGTAAAACGCAAGATTCCGGCGTGGTTCCTCCGTGCTGTTGATGGCTGGAAGTCGTGGATAGCTCCGCATACTCCTCCGTATGGCTCCAATTGTTCACCTTCTGACGAGGTTCTGGTCTATGTCCATTTTCTACTGTCAGCCTTTGAATTGGTTCTCAGGTCTGGAAATGAAAAGGTGCTGAAAATCGCATCCTCGCAGCTTGTTCCCATTTGGCCTAGCATTTGGACGTGGCTCCGAACAGTGCACGATCATAGCCAGCGGCGGTACTTGCCTTTCATGAGCGACTGGGAAACACTCAATGCATTGATTGGTTATGAGCTGCTTGTGAAACTACTCCTTGTCCTTTTCTTTTCAGATCCAATAACTCCGCTTTTCATACTGGTGCATGAAACCAAGGGCGTGCGCGAGATGATGGCCAGTATGTGGCTAGAAGAGGCCAAGGACACGTCAGCGTTATATGGTTTTAGAGCGGCGATGTTCACCCAGACAGCGCTCTCTCGCCCTTCACTGAATATCCTTTCGCATATCGTTTTCCAGTGCGATGGGGATGCAGACACTGTGACAAGAATGATCTTCTGCCGCATCAAGAATAACTTGAAGCTAGAGCAGCCAGATTGGCCAAGTTTCGACCGCGATGCCAGACTTGTAATGGTTCAGTTCGATCCATGTAAACCCCCAGACGCCGCACCTCTACGGGAGGCCCTCTTGGCGCGTCCAGCATTTGCAGCCACTATGGTCGATGTTCTTTCGCTTGTTCTTGATGTCAAAGTATCAAGGCGTCCAGTTGCGTTCGCACAATCATTGCTGACACCACTACTGAGCATTCATATGCAACTGGAGCACACGGGTCGTATTTATGATTGCGCCCTGCAACTTAGTCGCACAACGATCGTTACTCTCCTCGTACGGATCGCCAATGAGTACGGCTCAGAGCCAATCCTCGGGTACATAACCGCTCAAATCCTTCGAGGCTTTATAGGAAGATTCCTCATCTATAGAAGCGTTCTGCGTACTTTACTGGGAAATATACAAGCAACCATCCAATTCCTGGTCCTGGGCCAAAATCTTGTCTGTCATGAGCTCGCAAAACTGACCCTTCGTGCCGATACCTGGGCAAACCTTTGGGGCATTCAAGGAAACTACGCACTCGACTGTGGCTATCCAGAGGTATGTACCGTTAAACATCGTGTATCTTTCCAGTGGCTGAACACGTGGCACAGTGCGCGGAGATTGATGACGACCACACTTTTCGCCGATGCTCTGGCTGTAAGTTTGTGCAGTATTGTAGCCAGAGCTGCCAGATCAAACACTGGCGTGAAGGACACCGGACCGTGTGCTCAGATATGTGTTCCTCCGATCGAGGTTCGTATTGTTTTGATTATTCTTTCAGCAAGGAACTGACACATCTCGACATATATATCTTCAGAAATAATAAAATTGACAAGCAGAAATTTCCGCTTTCTCTCTCATGTGGTATTGAAAGATTGTGCAGGTTTAAATCCACGACATATCCAAGCTTTCAGCGGGCTTCGCTCGTCTCCCGATAGCGTGCTTGAGAGCAGCGCCTCTCTCAGGGCCCCTATCCTGCTGCTCGATTATGAAGGTTCGGGGCTGCGATCAATGCGTGTGGCCAAAGAAGTTCTGGATTTCAACGATAACAGCGCTGTCTCCCGCCTTGCAGATCTCGCACCTCATTTCAAACCGACGGATGCGTGGCGAGCAGCATGGACACAGACAATTCCAGGGGAAACCTTAGCAGATTCGTGTCTTCTTATCCCAGTCATTGTTCTGCTGCCTCGGATGACAAATGACCCACAAGTCATGACAGCTATCTGCAGACTCCCTATTTCTACATTCAACAATGAAGAAGAAAGTATCGAAGAGGAGGAAAGTGGTGAAGATGAGGGAAACGCCGGAGAAGAGGAAAGCGTTAAAGATGAGGAAAGCGTCGAGGATGGGGGAAGCATTGGGGATGAGGAAAGCGTCGGAGGTGAGGAAAGCGTCGGAGACGAGGACGGCGTTGAAGATGAAGGGAGCGTCGGAGACGAAGAAAGTGTTCAAGACGAAGAGGGTGTTCAAGAAGACGAGAGCATTGAGGACGATGAGAGTCGCAAGGACGATGAGAGCCCAGAAGACGATGGAAGTTCTGAAGACGATGAAAGTTCTAAAGACGATGGAAGTGTCGAAGGGTGGGAAAATACTGAGGGCGAAAGTGCTGAAGAGGAGGAAAGTGCTGAAGAGGAGGAAAGTGCTGAAGAGGAGGAAAGTGCTGAAGAGGAGGAAAGCGCTGAAGACGCTGAGAGTACTGAAGACGAAGAGACTGATGATGATGAGAGGAGCGAAGAGGACTCCGGAAGAGCGCTACATATCCGTTGGATTCATCGGGTCTAAGTTTGTGACGTATGATGCATATCTCGATTAATTCCATTGTGCTGTGGCATATAGTGATCCGATAGCTTTCAGATCAAAGTCCAATGATCATAGAAAATTAGTCAGATCGTTTTGAGCTGTGTTACATACCTCTGTATCCACTTGCAAGAATCGCTGATAACCCATGGATTGGTCTCGAGCGAAATAGTTACCATTGCTTGTCCTTACCGAAGTGCAGATGCGGTAAATGGCCGCCTCAAACCTAGAGATATTCCCATGCATGAGGGTTTTACGTAGACTGAGCAGGAAATCGCATAATGCTGGATCATTCGTTCCGAGGCTCCCAAGTAAGAAAGTAAGAGCTTCGTGTAGCATAACAAGGCTGCGCAAGCCTGATTTCAGTGTAGCTGGTGCACAGGAAAGAACGGGACGGAGGCTGACATGCACGTCGGCGAATGGGCACAAAGTCAGATCGGGTGTTGTGATGTGTTGCCCAGCGCTGCAGCGCCGAGATGCAGCCGCCACGGCGGCAAGAGATTCTGGTCATGATATCAAGAGTTAAACATATCAGGCGGCAGTACTGAGGCTTACTGAAGACGCGCGTGTGGATTCCGTGGGAAATCGGGCCTAGAGCATTACTGATCTTGGCTTGTCGGACGCTTCGCCCGACGGCACGCAGCTGTGCGCAGTGGAAGTTTGCGTATATGTATTGGTATATGCCGATGATGTATGTGCGAGGGCAGATCTGAACAGAACTAGACGAGGCCGAAGAGCTGAAATTTCCCTCAAGATAAAGCCTCGTGTAGTATATACAGCTGTACGATCGTGTAATGAAAGTGGACCCATCATGCAAGGCAATAGCTGCCATATAGCGCGGTTGAGCTGACTTGTATCTTCAAGATACGATCCAATCATCGGCATCTTTGTTTGATAAAAGGCAATCAAAGAGACGTACTAGGTGCTATAGATCGCGACATAAGTGAATGTGCATGCCGCAGAAGTTGCCTCGTAGGTGAGCACCTCGAAGCCATCGGAATCGGTGCAGAGATACCACGTATTAGCCAAGACTCCGTGTATCGCCAAGAAGGTACCATTTACTGCGAAGGCTATGAGTGCCAAACAAAGATATCAAGGAAAGCTCGATACTCACCGAGATCGAATCCAGCGTGAGCAACAGCCTGATTGTTGAATGTCAGGTAGCCATTTGCTGCAGGCGTAGAGGCGTTCCACCCATCAGATCCTGGAACGTCGTCAGGGCGGTAAAAGGTCCCCAGAGATCCTGAGACAAGTCGGAACGTCTCGTTCTCATCGACAGCAGATGGGAGAGAGAAAAGTGTCAGGCCACCGCTTGAATCAGAGTTGAGGGTGTTGTCTGGAGCAGGTGTAGAGTGATCAGAGAAGCTCGCATGAAGAGCGCAATTTGATCTCACAATACAAGTTCAGATACGATGTTGGGACGACCGGAACCGTCGTGCTTGCGGTGGTAACAAGGCGGAATGGCCCTGCAAGACTGGACACATCTGTTTGGCCGAATGTACATGAAGCCAAGGCCACAAGAGGAAATAATAGCTTGAACAGCATAGTAGGACTCAGCTGAAGACTTGGTAGAACAGAGCGGGAGAGAAAAGCTCGGAAAGAGCATCATGACATGAGCGATTGCCAACGATCAGAGCATTGCCGCGCACGTGGGCAGAGTAGGGCGTGCTGCACGGCCCGAGTGAGCCGTCGAACAAATTCTTCCGTTTCCAGCAGTGGTTCGCGTGGTTCCCGGGTGGTGGCAGGTTGGCTTATGGTCAGGGGCAGGGATGAACAGGCAAGAAGTTGAAGAACACAGAATTGGTCGGAGCCTTGACAGCTTGTCAAGATAATGCCCACGCCACTGGCACGTTTTACATAGCCACATACTCGTTTGCAGACATCATCGATCATCCAGCTTGTCGCCCCAATCTCGTTATCCGAGTCCATCTTGTTGATCGTTTACTGAGTCTACTACCCTCCCATATACACGAACTCTAAGGCTGGTTTGAAGAAAAACAGCAATGGTGGCAAAGAAACGGACGCTGATGAATCCGAACCGGGTGGCAGTGCGCTCAGTTTAGCTCCCACGTGGCACTCACCAATTTGAGCACAGTCAATGATCGTCTTGGTTTGTCTTCCACCTACAGCGATTGATCACCTTGCGCTTCTCTACCACGATTTTCGGAATGTTGTCTGCAACTTCTGGGGCTTTTAATCTCTTTGCACAGAATGCACTGAACCTCCCATGGTTACATGTATAAGCAACTGTTCTTCTGGTTAGAAAAAGGGAGAGACCAGGGCTGGTTCTAGTCAAGCCTGATGGTTGCCTGGTGGCGGGCCGCTATGCTTTCTCTCAGGATTTCCGAACTTTCACGCTCGAATCGGTCGTTTCTGCTGCTCTCGAGCATCCGCGCACCATAACCCAAGAGGATAGAGTTTGAAGAATAGGTCGTCTGGATCTGGCGCTATTGGTTTTGAATGCATGCCCTCGGAACTGTCATACAGTTAGCGATTTGAACCCACAAGGTTTCCCGTAGATGGCGCCATTGCCATAGACTAATCTTTCTTGAGGGCTCGCAACAATTGGCGGCTGATTAACGGACGGTACGTGTGCTCTCTCAATCCGGTCAAGCCTGCAAAATATGACGCTCATTGAATCAGAATATGGGACCACATGGCTGTCCATACCCAGACTTCAAAGGAGTTCACGTACCGCCGATGCTAAAAAATAGCAAAGATGGCAGGACTGTCCACTTTGGGCCGAGGGAGGATCTGCGCTTTCCTATCGGATTACTATTAATCTCCCGATGTCAGGCCGTGTATCCGTTCCTCGAAGCATATAGCTGCGATCCCCCTCCCAAGTGTCAAATATCGTCAATGTGTCAACGCCGCCTACAGCATACCTTGCGGTTCCTTCGATTTCGCTCCCCTCATCCTTCAGATGGAGTAGCCTTTCAGTCGCTAATCTCAGGACCAGTCGGATTTTTGGCCTTCGATTCTTGGATTTTTTCGCAAGTTCCTCCAGACACAAAGTAACGCGTGGGTGTCGGGAACACTAAGAGTCATTGCGAAGCTTGGTCCGTCCTTATCCACTGCTTCTTTGTGCTTCGAGGAGCTCCACAATCGCGATGAATGTCAGAGATAGCAATTAAAGTTGCTCGAATCTGCCGGGGTCGAGGTATGGGAAGGGGCCGCAGGATTTAGAACCATCACCAATATACTTCGGGTGCCGATGACCATGGCTTATACTTTGTGCGTTACGTTCTATTTCAACTTGTCCATCGAGTCTAACCTCATCCATGCAGTAGCATAGGCACGGGCTTCCAGGTACCTAGGTCCTGGAGATATTTCGATATCGACATCGGGAATCGAGGTTACCGTGTGCCGAGAGCGCGAAATATAATTCACTTAGGAATTCTGAGAGGCATATTATATCTATAAAAGGCCACCGAGCAGTGAGGTAAGTCAACAATATCCCCCTCGTTCACTCTCCAATGCTCAAAAGGATCTTACTTGACCTTGTCGCCTTGTCTTCCGTCTTTGCACAGAAAGTTACGAATTTGAGTGGCGTCCATTGGAGGCTCTCTGATCAGCAAGGGAATGTTTCCATACCAGGAGCAGTACCCTCCAACGCATATCTAGATCTATTTGCGGCGCAAGCGATTCCGGATCCGTTGTTTGGTGCGTACTTTTTCGGTATCGGCGAGGGATCATCACTCACCAACCTTCGCATGTAGGCAAGAATGAAATCGAAACCGCTTGGGTCGCTTTCACCAATTGGACGTATACCAGTGCGCCCATAACTGGACTGTATGTCCTTTTCTTCCAAACGTTACGGTGATCTATCTAAATCCGTTTTAGCTCGAAACAACTACCCACGTACCTAGTCTTCGAGGGCATCGATACTGTTGCAGATATTTCATTCTGCAACCAGACAGTTGCAGCGGTGAACAACCAATTCCGACAGTGGACCTTTGATGTCTCCTCCATTCTTTCGGCATGCCCAACAAATCCCGTTCTATCCCTGGCATTCACCTCTCCTGTCGACGACGCGAACTATCTCGCGAACCCCGCGAATCCCGAACTCAGCTGCCCTACCTGCTTCGAAATCGCATTCGTGTACACCGGGCGCGAGTTCATTCGAAAGCAGCAGATCGATTTTGGCTGGAACTGGGCGCCCGCTTACGCGCCCACGGGAATCTGGCAGCCCGCATACGTGGTTCAGCTGGCCCCGCCTGAGATTTATGTCTCCAATTCCATGGTCGACATCTACCGACAAGGCCAGCTTAACAACCTCCCACCTGACCAGACTCAGCCTTGGGTCATGAACGTCAGTATCGACTACGTAGGGACGCTGCCTGCAAATTCAAGACTTGTCGCTGTGATTCCAGGTGTCCAACTCAACGGACAGCTCTCAGGTGTAACCGTAGGAAACGGGACCATTACGGGAAGCGCCATCATCAAAAGCGAAGGCGCTGGCTCTCCCAAGCTGTGGTGGCCAGTCGGTTACGGCGCACAAACTCTCTACAACATGCAAATCGAGATCTTCGCCGGAAATAGCCTCATCCCGGTGGCCTCCATTACCAAACGAGTCGGCTTTCGCACCATCGTTCTCAATCAAGGGCTTATCACCGCCGAGCAAGAAGCCATGGGCATCGCGCCAGGCGCCAACTGGCACTTCGAGATTAACGGCCATGAACTTTTCGTCAAGGGTAGCAGCGTCGTTCCTCCGGAAGTATTCTGGCCGTCTGTCACCCAGAGCGAATTCCAGCTTCTATTCGAGACCGTGATTGCCGGGGTGCGTCGCGAATGCCGAAAATGATGAGGAGCCATACTCATATTGATTTATAGAATCAAAACATGCTGCGAGTATGGGGTGGCGGCTCCTATTTGCCGGACTACGCCTTTGACCTCGCAGACGAGATGGGTATACTATTATGGGCTGAGATGGGTGAGCCTATTTTTTTTTCCTCCCCTCGTTATGCAATTCGCTCATTGCATATTAAAGCTTATTCTGATGCCATATATCCTGTGAACACCAACTTCCTCGAAAACGCGGTAGCCGAGGCCTACTACCAGATTCGGCGGGTCAATCATCACCCCTCATTGGCTCTCTGGTGTGGAAACAACGAAATCGAATTCGGTCTGAATATCATTGGCGCAGTCGATCCCCCTCTTGTCGCCATCTCTGAAGCGCTCTACTCGAGCCTGTTCCTGAACGTCTTGATCAACGTCGTTTTTGAGAACAGCCATTCGATCAGCTACCTTCCCAGCAGTATCACAAATGGTTATCTCAGCTTGAATCATTCTGCGGCGATGCCTATCATAGAGCGATATAACAACCTATCCGCTGGCTCAGTATACGGAAATACTGGTAAGTTAATTTTTCATCCGCGTCGCTCATGTAACTGAGGGATTCTGTTCAGATTACTACAACTACGACGTTACACAGGCGTTCAACATCTCTACCTATCCTATAGGGCGCTTCGCCACAGAGTTCGGCTTCCACAGTCACTCGAACGTCCCATCATACGCCGCTGTCATGCCTGCCAGCGAGTTGCATTACAACAGCAGCACCATCCTCTATCGCAATCGCGAATACCCCCTCAACTACTCAAACTTCTTTTCCAGCTACTCAGACCCTCCACCAC
>JACXVL010000079.1:37825-121242 GCA_014898675.1 Athelia sp. TMB | reverse complement strand
TACGCCGCTGTCATGCCTGCCAGCGAGTTGCATTACAACAGCAGCACCATCCTCTATCGCAATCGCGAATACCCCCTCAACTACTCAAACTTCTTTTCCAGCTACTCAGACCCTCCACCACCCGAGAACCTCACACTCCAGTCCTTAGATGGTCTTGGCCAGATGGCGCAAGGGACGACCTTCTGGTACCCAAGTAATCCGAACCTGACCATGGACTCTACGGAACAATTCGATCTGCAGGTATATGCTACGCAGGTCTTCCAGTCAGAGTTCTATCGGTCGGAGATCGCGTTCTACCGTCGTGGTTCTGGACTTCCGCAGCGGACGCTCGGGTCAATGTATTGGGTGCTGAACGAGATATGGTCGGCACCATGCAAGGCCTCCGTTGCGAGGGATGGGAGATGGAAGGCGCTTCATTACGGTGCCCGTGATATTTACGAGCCCGTTATCATCGCACCCTATTATGACAGCACCTCTGGAGACGTGCAGGTCTGGACCACCTCTGATCTGTGGAATCCTGTGCAGGGGAACGCCACAATTCAGTGGTATGACTGGACAGGAAAGCCTCTCGGAAATGGAACCGCAGATCATCAGTCCGCCGTCACCATCGGCGCTGTGAACAGCACACAATTTTACTCGTTCAACGTCAATACTCTTCCTTTCAGCCTTCAAAACGCTGTCGCTTTCTTATCCGTAGGGGCAACATCGAACGGCGTGCATTATTCCCACACTCATCGCTTCATACCTTTGCCTTTGTCTCAATCCGATGTCGTCAGCTCCATTCAAAACCCCCAGCTCACAATTACGCATGTCGGCAACGTCTTCACCGTACACAGCCAGGCTGTTGCGGGTTTTGTGTGGCTCGAACACCCGGCGGGAGTTCGCGGATACTGGAGCGATAATAACTTTTGGATGCTACCTGGCACGAAGGTGGTGACGTTCAATGTCCAAACTGACACGAGTGGTGGACGGTGGGCGCAAGGAGTTACAATCAAGAGCTTGTATTCTCTTATTTGATTGATGATCCAATTCTTGATTTTTCACTCTTATGAAATGTTACATATGTTTTCTATCTACGCAATATCAGTACTCGTACACTGATAGAACCTGAAATGTTGTTTTTTCTATTTTACAATGATCATTTATGGTAGTACTTACTACTTGGAGCCGAGGCCCGACTGCCCACACAACATATTCAAGACGGTTTCTATTATTTATCCTATCTTATCCGATTATTGCCCGACCATTTCTCATGTTGAACCAACCACAGCCACGCCTAGCATGGACCGTGTGCCCCTAGAAGTCTGGACTGAAATATCCTCCTATGCATGTACAGATTCCGGCTCGACCAGTCGCAGTTAATCTCTGGTCAGTGATCTCAAAGCTTGTGCGAAGCGCATGGAAAGCCTTTATTCATTTATTGGTCGGCGGAGCACACCCTAGCTGTTAGATATCACTTAATCGGCCGATTGTGCGAGGCCATCGCTGAGCCAAAGCTAATTCATTGAATACAAAATGTCCTAGGAGTCCTTCGGCTAAAGATACTGACCACCCGCATTTAAATGTGTAGAATTTGTAGAATCGCAAACACCAACTAGAATACCAGGTGAGGGAGCTTAAAGAACTGAGAAAGATTTAGGTTAACTAAGCGAGAGAAATGGGCAGTTGGGTTATCAGATTTGATCTGATGACATACTTAGCGTCGCTCCTGGTAGCCTTGAAAGCCTTGAAACTCACCATCATAAGGCCATGATGCCACCGATCTCTCATTCCAACATCCCTTCCCTCCAATTGCGCGATTCTCCCATTCAACTTCCAGCCTGTTCTTCAGCTTCTCCCACGTAAGGGTTCCCCGCCCCGGGACAACAATGATACGGTCATCGAAGCTCACTTCCGACAGCTCACAGTGCCAGCAGTCACATGCGCCCCAGTCTGGTATCCAACAATTTTCCACTCCACCCTCGCGGAGCGCGATCAATACACGTTGGATAGTCGGAGATAAGTGGTTTATGTCGGCGGCCGGAGGGGTGGCACCTTGTTGACGTTGAGGCGGCATACCTTTACGGAAGTTTGCTAGCGCCATTGTTGTGGGGATGTGGAGGTGAGTGAGGTTGGGTGCAATCTTCCCTAGGCGGCCGCAGAGTTGAGGCGTAAATTGATAGGATACGTGCGTCAGCCCCGTGAGATCCAGGCGCTTGAGCGCGGGGAATGAAAGGGGAGCTTTGAAAATGAACTCGTCAAAGGCTGCATCGGTGGGTGCATGGTATGCGAGGCTGAGCTCGGTGAGATTCGGTAGTTCCAAAGTCGCCATGTCCGCCATTTCCACTGGAGAGCGCAGAGAACAGTCAAAAGTGATGGTCATGGTTTTTAGGGATGAGTAGATCTTCATGAGGATGCCAAACAGTGCCCGGGCAAAATCTAGGTCACTATCTGAGCCATTGACCCTGCTCTGCTTTGGCATAGACATCATGCGAGGTGAGAATTGAAGACGCAAGTGAGCTAATACACTCCGCCCCTCAGGTTTCTTTCCGTTGTTTACGTCCAGGCCATCGGCTGAATCGCTGGAAACAAACAGGTTCTTGATTTGGCCAAGGTGTGCTGGGTTCTTCTCCAGCGTATCCGCGAATGCGAGGGTCTGGCGGGTGCCGTGGAGCGCGACAGATTGCACGTTGTAATAAGGTTGTGAGCAGTCGCGAATGTATCGTGATACGGCGGAGAGAGAGCGTGCTGTATGGTCTCCATCTGTACAAGCGTACGAGAATATGAGATGCAATAGTTCTGTTGGGCACTTATCTATGGATGTCATTTTGTGAAAAGCCGCTGATCGTGATAATCGAGATCGATGGAGTGCAGTCGCACTGAGACCTACCCTCAAGTTCTCATTCAGCGGTTCCGAACACCATTCAGTGATCCACGATGCAAAGTGGGCGAGACCTGGCGAGCCGTGATTTCGTCTTGTGATGTAAAGTGCATATTGCATTTGATACCCACGCCACTCTCATGTCTTCGGACATAGTAGCCACACGCTCTTCATCTCTTTCTGTCACCATCTCAGGGAGTTCAATTCGAAATGACAGTGACAGTGCACATTGGACTTAGGATTCCGGGTATGTCACGTTCTACGACATTGCAATTGAATTGTTGGCTCTTAGGTCTACCAGTTGCTGTGTTCGCGTGACAACACCTTGATGGAGGGGCAGCGACGAGCCTCGCCTGGAGGGGAGATTTGAAGGTGCAACCGGTATTTTCCTCTTCACATCACAGTGTACAATTAGGTTATCAAGGTATGTACCCTGTCTACCGAAACCCCTGCCATTCGCTAATTAGAAAGTCCAATTTCCAGAAAGCACCCATGTTGCGTAAGTTGCACAATACTGTTCTCACGAAATTGAATTAACGATATATATTCTTGTTGCTTCTCACTTCATCATCGGTGTCAAAGACGTCGCCAATGATCTTACCCAAGCCTGCCATGCAGGGCGCCGTCAACATACTCGATTCCGTGCTGACTAGCGTAGTGGATGCTATGATCATCCTCAGCTCAGCTTGATGGATCCCTCTCATGGCTGACGCCCCGAACAAGCGTGCCCTTTTGTGAGCAGAGCCCTGCAATTCTCGCAGTTTATCCTACTAATTCCCAACCCAACGGCAGGCTGAGTGAAATTTGAAGAAGCCATGTCGCCCGACCTCGATCTGAATAGCCACCCTGAGTTCTGGCACCTCTTCATCACTTACTGCGCCATCAAGGTCGTCGCCGAGCGCGCCACATGTGTCAGCTACCTGTTCTGCTGCCCGGACTGACCGTAAATCTCTTAGGAGCTTATGTGTGCCTACTCGCCCCACTTTAACCTCGCCGTTATCACCCCTACTCACGTTGGTGAGCCAAACGTCCTTCCTCTCTCTTCACTGGCTTTGGACTCGCCGAGCTCAGCCAAGGTCTGGTATATCAGACTGCGGTTCAATCTGAAGCGCTGCCGAATATGGAATGGTTCAACTCAGTGACTTTGCGTGATGTGGCGAGGTGCACGTCAATCACCCCGGAAGCCCAAAGAGGTCGGTGGATCGCGCTGGGGAAATGACATACATATCTTCAATATTGACGCTACTCCTAACTAAGCGTTCTCGACTTCAGTTCTTACATTCAGCTAGAAAGTGCCGTAGTCGTCATAATCAACTCGTAGCACCACGGCAAGAATAGAACATCGCGTCTTATATACTGCAAACTTGAATAGGATCACACCCAACGCAGCCAACGGATACGGGTCCTGAAGGCGGGGGTCTCCTCACTCCCTTGGCCGTGCAATGTCCAACATGGAGATTGGAGTGGGCGAATTTGCTTCGTCATTGAAAAGCAACCTGAAAAGCACCCTGCAGATCATTTTGGGATAGCCCATCCGTTTGATCCGCTAAAAATCTTCCACTGCGCGATCATGAGCCCCGGTGACTACCAAGATGAATGTTAGGCAGAAATGGATATATTCCAGAGTGATATCATGCGGTAAGCAGCCAAAGGAGTTGTGGGGTGTAAACGGGGCGATCAGCGTTTTCCATCCTTCTATAATAGTGGCGAAGAAGTCAGGAATCGAACGTGTAGAGCCAGGTGACTTGTCTTCGCTTTTGAAATAATGGTGGATTTTTATCCAAGGCAATGCGCCGTACTTTTGCTTTACCTTGTCAGTAGGGAACAGAGCTAGCTGTATGACAGCAGTGGGATTTTGCATGAGATCGACGATTTCGAGTTGTATCCAAGTCGACACCAAATTTCAATTTGAATTAGATACATGAAGAAAGACACTCACTGTAGGATAATTCTCAGGGATTTCTGGCGCCATTCCTCTTCAAGACGTAGACCACTACCGAAGGGATCTGGAATCACGCAATGAGTGGGCGATGAGAGCTGATAGGAAGATTTCTTCGGACGTTTTTAGTGTGCTTGGTTGGTCTTTGACTCTTTGGTAAAGTTCCCATCGCCCCTGCAATCAAATTCATGGGGGCCCGTACAACGATGGTACAGCAAGTGCGCAAGAAAAGAAGAGATACACACAGCGAGAAGCATTATCTAGAGAAGTATGTACGACAATAGCAGAAGGGCACGGTATAATGATCAAGTAAACAACAGGGGAACATCCAAGCCAACAAGAAACCTGACACACAAAAAAAGCTGAGAAACGACCGCAAAGTCCAATAATGTTATAGTTAAGCTCATCTCCCCCCGCGTGCGCCACTGCCTGACACCCACGCCCCACCGCCAGCACCCCAGCCTCGCCCCCGGGGTGCCGGCGGCCATCCCCTCTCGCGGTCCATATCCAACCGATCCCGATCAGCAGACGGCCCACGAGGTATCCCACCCCTCATCCGCGGGGCAAGGCTGCCTGGCACGTGCCCAGGTCGCAGTGCGCGCGGGCCACTAGGGGGCAGGCGGGCGGGCTGCGACGGGCGCCGCGGAGGTGCGGCACCGGGGGAGCTGGAGCCTACGGACGCGGGCACCGCCATGCTGAAGGAGCGCGGTTGTGTAGGTGGCGTGTGCGCACGCGGCTGGAAAGACGAGCCCTTATGGCCCCCGGTTGCTGGTGAAGGGATTTCGCCGTCTTCAGTGGGAGGTGGGCGAGCGGGTACCGACTGGCGGCGGGTGGGAGTTAGCGCGCGAGACCCGTTCGCTGCGCGTTTGCTCGAGGCTGAAATTGAGGGTGGAGGCTCAGGTTGCGAGGGTTTGGCAGCTGGAGTGAGGGGAACAGACGAATGGACAATAATTGTATCAGTAGGCAAAGAGGGCGGGATTCCTTTCGACGTAAAGGATCGTATCTGGTCCAGCCACGAGGGGGCAGATGGTGATGGGATCCTGATAGGCTCAGGAGCAGGAGCACCATCTACCTGCATAGGCTCATCCGGCACATTCCCGTTGAGAAGAGGTTCCTCTTTGGGCTGATCCGAACGATCCGCGGGCACGTTTTCCTTGCCCTCAGCTTTCATCTCTCTCACATCATCCTTCGCACCACCTGGCTTCGCACCATTCACCTCTAACGCGCTCATCCCCACATCACCATTCATGGGCACATCGACTGGACTCACAGACGGCGCGTGCTCACCGCCTATCGCATGTGTATCCACAGTCAAACCTCCTTCAACCACGCCCTTCGCCATCTCCTCTTCGCGTTGCTTCTTCTTACGCATCGCAAAGTCTTTCAATGACATTTTGACCTTGGGTGCGGGTGGCGGAGACGGTGGTGACGGAGTAGCCTCCTTAACAGGCTCTTCGTCTGGTACAGCGGGTAGAGGAGTAGCCTCCCTTGCTGGCTGATCCTCTAAGGCAGGGGGAGGTGTAACTCCCTCGGCAGCCTTTTCCTCAATCGTAGTTGGAGATGGAGTGGCAGGTTCCTTATCAAGTACAGCAGGCGGAGGCGTGGGCGTTCGAGGAAGTTCTGCTGTGTCCAGTGACGGTGAAGGGAGGTCAGGCTGCACAGTGAGCGGCGAGTCCTGCTCGTCCGGAGACGCCGGCGGCAGTTCCACATCCACATCCGCCGCGCGCTCCGCCTCCTCTTCCGGCGTAGCTGACTCCTGCGGGGGAGAGGCTGCAATGGCTTCCGGTGACTCAGGGCTACGGCTCGGCTCCGCAGGCGAATCCTCCTCTTCAACAACCACCACCCATCCATTTGGCGGGGCTTCCTCTTCTCCTTCTGCATTGGCGGGAGGAGACGGAGACCTGTCTGCGGGCTGTTGCTCAACATCGGCTGTGGCCTGTGGGCTGGCGGGCTGCGGCTCAACATCGGCTGTAGGCTGAGGGCTTGCCGGCTGAAATTCAACATCATTTGTAGGTGGAGGGCTTGAACGCTGAGGCTCGACATCCGCGCTGTTCGCGTGTACCACAGGAGACGGCGTCTGCACATCCTCAACCAGTGTAGGCGCAGGCGGCGGGGGTGGCGATGCCTCTCTACGCGTGACGGCTTGCCCCAGCGGCGACGGGCTTGCGTTCTTCAGCCGCGCGCTCCCATGCACAAGAAGCCCAGCCTGCGCGGCGTGCTGGGACAACGGGCTCGGCGACGTATTCTTATGTCGCAACAGCCCACTGCCGAAGCTGGGTGATGCGGAACGCGGCCCGGGAACGACTGGAGAGAGGAGAGACAGCTGGGAGAAGGAGGTCGAGGGTGAGGGCGCGAGCGGGGATGCGACGCGCGCGATGGTGACCGGGGGCGCGGCCGGAAGGATGGGGTGGATCTGCGGGGGCGACGGGGCGGGCTGGTCTGCGGGCGAAGGAGGCGTATACTGGGCAGGGGTGGGGAGAAGCGGAGCGGGCTCATACTGAACAGGGGGGACGTAAACAGGCGCCGGGGAGGGTGTGGGCGCAGGCCGATTTTGAGGCGTGGGCGCATATACGAGTGTAGACGGTGGTGGGGCGGGTGTGGGCGTGCGATAGGGCGCGGGCGACGGAGACGGTGAGCATAGCGAGGATATCGCCATCGAGTTGGCACGCGGGACGAACGTAGGGTATATTGGCGCAGGCGCCTCTTCCTGTCTTGGAGGAGGCGGTGGGGGCGGGGGCGGTGGGGTGGGGTCGACATCCATGCGTACACCCATCTGTCCCGTGTCCGGCGGCTCCGCATCTACGTCCAAATCCACGTCCATCCCGCCACCGTTCGCGAGCGTTTCTCGTAGCACCTCAGCACTGCGTGCGATCCAGCGTTTCCGCATCTTCGGCGGCATCTTCTCCTCCGGCACCGCACCAGCACTATTTGAGTTCGTGATGTCGCTCGGTTCCTTCGCCTTGCCCTTCCCTTTGCTTACATTGGGAATGGAAGGAATCGCAGGCGAGCGCAGGTAACGCTCTGGGTGCAGATGGTGCGGCGAGGGGCTGTGCGTCTGTGCCCGATGCGGGTGTGGCGAGAATATCCCGCTTGGGCTGGGGCTCGCCGAGCCACTTGGAGGCCCGTGCCGTGCCCTCTTTACGCGCCGCGGATCCGAACCTAGATGAAAATGAAAGATATCAGCATTCGTATGATGCGCGCTGCAACGCCACGCACCTGCCAAGCCTTCAGGCCCATGACATTCCTCGTCGCTCTCCGCTGCCCCATCGCGCGCTTTCCCCTTCCCCTTACGCGGGCTAGGCGACAGCGTTGCTGGGCTCACCGTGAGCCGCGGCAGCTCCTGTGGGGACAGCGACGGGCGATTCGACGCCCGAAACGCATGTGCCACTTCACCGACATCCACACGCCGCGCCTCCTTCCGCATCCCGGCCCAGCGTGACGGCCCTGCAACCGGCGGCCCGTCGCCGTCGACATCGAGCTCGTCCTCCGTCGTCCCATCCGCATCCGCATCGCCATCACCCTCCACATCCACATCGCC
Source organism: Athelia sp. TMB (assembly GCA_014898675.1). Lineage (NCBI taxonomy): Eukaryota > Fungi > Basidiomycota > Agaricomycetes > Atheliales > Atheliaceae > Athelia > Athelia sp. TMB. The sequence continues at coordinate 112,905 of JACXVL010000079.1, read as the reverse complement.
CTCCTCATCCGCGTCCCATCGTTCCCTCCTCCGAATCGACGGCTCCAAATCAACATCCATCTCGCACCCGCTCAGCCCCCCGCTCCCGCCCACTCGCTCTCGCGCCCGAAATCCACGCGTCGTCCCGACCAAAGGACCCAAATCCACATCACCAGCAGACGCAGGTGGGGTTGCGTCGTCCTCGACGAACGCCGCCATCCGTGCCAGCGCACAGTCGCGCGTCTTCTCGCCACATGCGCACGTGACGAACGTCGAGCCGAGCGCGTGCAGGATCCCCGCCATCTGCGCGCGCAGGTAGTCGCGCTTGTCCGGGCTGGGAGCACTGTGAGCGCCCTGTCAATTGCGGGAGGGGAGGGGAAGGGGAGAGGGGACGTACGGAAATGCATGCGGGTCGCGCACGAGCGCGGGGAGCTGGTGCACGGCTGCGCCGTCGTCCCACTCCCAACCGAGGACGACCTCCTCGCCAGCGGCCAGGGCGCGGAGCGCGAACACGCCGAAACGCAGCTCTTGCGTGTCCTTCGCCTTTGTCTCTCCATGGTCGTGCCCTTCACCCTTCTCCCCACCTGCTCCGCATAGAAACGGCCTGACCACAGCATTCGGCCAACACCCGCTCCTGCACCAGCGCCCCTCCCCGCCCACCGTACGACTGTCCAGTGCGACGCCCATCTCTCCACCCAACAAATGGACAAACGGCTTCGGCATCCCCAGATGTGCATACGCATTCAGAGGATCAGCCAAATACGCCGACGTGCTCGTGAGCTGCGCGGGATAAGGTGTGATCAATGCCTGCGGCGGCACGGGGGATGTCGTGTGCAGTGCATAACTTGGAAGCCGCACAGAAGAGGGAGGCAGCGAAACGGGTGAAACGGCGACGCGGGTGGGCGGCGGCGCGAGGGCGGTGACACCGCGCCAGTTCTGCGCATGGCGTGCGAGCTTGGCGCGTAGGGCGGCGTGCGGGACGATGTCGGCGGTGATGGGGACATACGTTTCCTCGATGTCGATGGTGAGCGGGGTGTCGTCGGTTGTGGCGGGGCCGGTGCTCGTTGAGGGTGCCATTGTGGGCGCCATGATCGACGCCCGACGCCTGCGCTTGTCCTTGCCTCCATCTATTGCTGCAGATACCTTTCGTGGCTTCGCTCTCTCAACCTTCTCCACTCCCGGACTCGTCCGTCCCTGTTCCCTCTGCTGCTGCTGCATCACCACCTCCGCCTCCCTCTGCTGCCGCTCCCTTTCCCTTTGCAGGCGCACGGCCTTCTCCCGGTCCACCGGCCTGGGCACACACACCCAGCACTTCCATTCCTCGGGCACGCCGCCCTTGAAGATGTCGAAACACGCAGCATGGCACCAGCGCGAGCAGTCGTCGCACGCGATGGAAAAGCCGTCGTCGTAGGCAGAGCCGCAGATGCAGTTGATGGCGTCCGGGTTGAACTGCGATTCGTCTTCCTGGACCTGAGGCGGCGCTGCCAAAGATGGCCTGTGGGACTGGAGAGGCGGTGGGCGAGCTGGAGGTGGGCGCGGGGCTGGCGGGGGCGGGGGAGGAGGGGCGGCCTTGCGCTTGAGTGGGATGATCTGCTTGGGCGCCGTCGTTGGTATATTGGAGGGAGAAAGTAGCCCGAGGAGACCCAATGCTGCCTCTGTGGCATCGCTGTTCATGTCACCCCCCGCAGCAGTACACAATTAGCAGGAGTAGCCCAGATTATTATCGTAGAAAAGCGAGAGTCGACCAGGACCACAGTCCCCAAATGACACGCCACGCGAGCATTCCCACGCTGTGGCGATCGTTTTCTTGTGTGTCTCTGACTCTCTCAACCGAACCTTGATGATAGTCGAGTGCCAACATGTCTACAGATAAAGCTCAGGCGTGGCATTATCTCGTTCACGCTAGCTTTGCAGCGTCTCTCTTTTCTTTCTGCTCTGCATCAAACTCTGGTTCTATCGCCGCGCTGGCACCATGATATCAGCGACGGTTTCCTGAAGATCTCTCTTTCATCTCAGGCTCCTGCTCACTAGTGTCACTTTTGATGTCGCTTCTCCAGACGAATCTCCGGAATATATGTCACAGGGACAATTTGTTCCCATCGACGTGGTACCCGCTTCCCTCAGCACCGATGTAGCAGACTGGCCTATAACGCAAACATATGCGGTGAGCCTCACGCATTATGCATTCAAGCTCAGTCTTCCCGCTTCAGACGCCCTATTGCGTGAGGATGAGAACACCCCTGCGAGCCCATGTGTACCTTACGCAGTCCTAGCACGCCTTGACAGCGCGCTGTCAATGCTGTGCAATGGCACTCACTCTGAATGCCACTGATTCGCAAGCATGGCGTGTGCCTGACTTCCCTGTGGAAACTACTGTGGACACTGGACATGATCGAGGAACCGCAGCGGCCCACATGATTCGCAGTACGGTCACGCCGAGAAGACAGTCGACTCCGAGTCATTCCCGGAATGTCCCGCCAACAATGCGTCCCGCAGGTGACTCATGATCGCCCTGCATCCACTACATCGACCCACAAGGTCTTGCACGCACGTTGGAGAGAGCACACAGATCGGCGAGGGTGTGCTGGAGTTGCGTGGGTATGCGTAGAAGCGCGACGGGTGGATCCTAGGACACCGAGAGTCAATTCACCCCATTCATATCTCGAGGTGCGTGAAGTGCCTGTCGGCTAATTTTTATCTCGAGTGTGATCGACAGGTGTAGGGCATAAATCGCGATTTGGGGTTTGTGCTGTAACGCGGCTGCACATCCGAGCGAATGGCCCTGAACATGAGAGGGCAGGGGTATGCATTTTTGTATCTCCTCGCTTTGGATCAACGGCAGATTTCCCTCTGATCGTCTCATCGGCACTCAGCATTGCTCGATGTTGAGCTGTGCGGGTCAGACCATTCATCCTGGCAGATGCTTATCTTTCTGTCGGATGCTTAGCCTTTCCTCGCGAGTTTGTGAAGCGGCAATCATATTCAACCCAATGAACCGTCAGATACATTCGGTATTATGATATGTAGTGCGGGTATATATTAATACAATTATGAAGCCGATAAAAAGGACACAGCTATGTTGGGACGAGTAAGAATAATAAGTGATCATTAAAGTAGATTTGAATTGTGTGGATGGCGGGAAATGTCTGGAGGAGTCGATGAGACGAGTCACTTGAGGAAATGATAAGACAACTTACCGCAAATCAGGCTTCAGTGCACAGTGCATACATAGATTATTAGTTTAAAGGATAAGATATTTCGATCCCCAGCTGGTGCCAGAGAATCTAATGTTAGCAAATTCATCGCGAAGCAGTTGGTAAAAGCTTACCTCGCCAAAGATAACCTGCACTCCACCCGCATCCTATCGGCCGCCATTTGTGTACACCGTCCGCGTCCTATACGCCGTCTGAGTAATATTCACTGTGCGGAACACGTATGGCTCTTCTGGCGCGCGCTGTGGCGCGGGGGGCTTGGGTGGCGCCTGCGCGGGGGTCAGCGCGCCGGCAAGAGTAGAGTAGCCCGAGACCTTGCTCGGGTGGAGTGTTTCGCGGAGATTTGTGTAGCCAGACATAGCGCTTGTAGGACTTGGGTGGTAGAGGAGGGGTGAGGAGTTGGAGCTGCGTGAGCTGGTGGTGAGTACATCGGCACGCGCACCTCATAACTTATACGGGACCACCGCAAAGCGCAGAGGCGGTAGACGCAAAGCGAGAGCGGGGCATTGTGGTCTGTGGCTCCTCAAAGCGACGCGGACAGGGCGCGATCGTCGGTGCCCCATCACATATGTGACGGGGACCAAACTTCCCAGAATCGTTGCCAAAAAAAATCAAGAGTGACATGGGGGGTTGTGGGTGTTCACATATCATCCAAGTAACAGATCGTAGGTTTTCAGCCAATATCTTGAGGTACAATGCCAGTAGACCAATCAAGGCAGTTACAAAACGAAGGGAGGTGGATGTAGTATTACTAGCCCGATATGCTGAGGCCGGTCACGCCTCGTAGTGTGAATTGATGCGCTTTGTTTTATTACAAAGCCGATTAGAGCTAGTAAAAGGACGAAATGTGAATATCCAGCGTATTAGGAGTGCCGCCGCCAGGGCGGAGTACAACGAGAGCTGGTTAAGGGAAGCATAGTCTCGTTGCATGGCAGCGGGATCGTGAGTAATGAAACTGATTCGGGAAATGGATGCAAGTATTCCTTTCAGCGTGTATTGCATCGCATAGCAGGAATGAGGAAAACGGTTCAGTCTATGGCATTGAGCGAGAAAGAGTTGAAATTGTGATTAGCCGGAGATAGGGTTGTTTACATGTGTTTGGCAGTGGCTTAGGTCAATAATCATATGATCAATTACCGTCGCATGCTCTCTTTCATCGACCACACGCACGAAATTGATTTAGAGCTTGGCACAATTCTGCGATAGCGGTGATTTGAGATATACTCAAGTCCCCGAGATCGAGGGCTCTCACTCTGGGCAACGCTGCGCTGCAATCTGGGACTTGGGTAAACTCAATATCGGTCTTCCAGCGCGGAAGGGTTGACGGTCATGGCGGAGGGCTCCAGTTGCATTAGCAGTGCTAGAAAATATGGATACGTATCATTCCTCATTCAATCCATGGCGATCTCGCTGCCATATTGTCGTCATGTACGTTTTGAGCTATGTACGTCTTCGAGCCTAAATTGTGTCTATCTGAAGTAATGTACATCAAACTCATCATAGGTCACACGAGTTAGAGCAGGTACCCGGAACGATGGTCTAAAATCATCATCAGCCTTCAGAAACATTACTTTAAAGCAAATAAATCTCTAAAGTTGATCGAGTTGAGCCCGAACGATTCATGTACACAAAAAGACGAGGACGTGAAACGCACGAGTCGCTGATTCAACCATTTGCTCAAGAGCAGTGGCAGCTCAAACGATCATAACAGCGTCATTTTAGACGTATAATCTTAGCTTTTTTGGCCCCCTCGAAAGGCTCGGCGATTTCATATGGAGCGATGGGTGAGGTGTCAAGCGGATACAAATTGTGAGTGTTCATACCCACAAAGCAAGAATGTTTAATTCCCGAAATACTGGGGCGTCTCCCGCGAATTCCTTTCAGAATAAATAATCCGGGTCTTTCAAAACAGCGGTTAAGTTTGTAATTGAGTGGAGATCCAGCTCGAATATTGGGATTTCGGCCACTCATTGACGAAAAATAAACTATTTCAAGTCGCTAATGCTTTACTAATATCTACGTCTACCCTTGCAGATTTACACAAGGGATCTTGATATCATGAAAATCTCCGATGAAGAGCGAGTCGCCGTGTGTAGTCGCTGAAACGAGTGCGCATGTCGCACGCGTTCAGGTCGACTGGATGGTTGCACTGTCGAGGTGGATTCCTCGTCAGTAGTCGAGTGAGCTATTACAACGTATCAGCGCATTCTGGCGCGTAGAAGGTTGCAAAGCGAACTTGACTTTCTTGAACAATGAACAACAAATGCATCAATGCATCATAGTGATTCATATGACGACTGTTGGAAAACATGTGGCGTAAAAGTGGCGTTTTCACATGTGGGCTGCGGGTCCATAGCTTGAGGCTTCATGGATGACTCAAGGGTTAAAACGTGTTTGAAGTGAAGTGTACTTCGCCCTGCTGCTGCGCGAGGCTCAAGTTGTGCCACAGAATGACCTCATGGAAGATTCGAGGCACGACACGTGATCTGAAAAAAAATTCCGATCCGCAGTCCGCAGCAAGCCTTGTGTTAGAGCCAGGCTCAGCATTCAACGCCCTCTCAGTACAAGCACTGAAGCTATATTCACAGTCCAACAAGATATGTTCAATATGCGCTCCCTTGTCTATCTTCAACGAGAGCTCGTGGTGGCTGCCTTGTTTGCGACGCTTCTGAGGACGCAGCAAGGACGATCGCAAGCTCTGGGTAAGGCACTGGGTATCATTTTCCCGCCGGCCATATGAAACATTTTCTTTGCACGAATCTCGTGTAATCAAATGATATCTCCGGCTCGAAGTGTCGAAGGTCTCAGGGCCTGGCAGCAAGGCGTCTCGAGTCCCCCAAATCCCCCCTAGAGCGCCCATTGTCTACGGGCGGCTGGGGCAGGCAGGTGGCGCTCTGACTATTATCTCTTTGGAATATTCTAGCACCCGAATTACAGAGTGCTGAGTACTCGAAAAGGCCATCGGCATTTCATGGAAGTTCGGGAGGATCATCCGCAAGAAAGGGGGGAACGATCACCTGGCGCGAACGTGGGCGCTAGTAGACGGCAACGTTGAACGTAGCATCAACCTGATTTGCAGCCCTGTTCAAGCAAGCAAGAGAAATAAAGCGAAACCGCAACCGCCTTGTTCGTGATCCGACTGTCTTATATTGCGCTGTTGGTCGTGCTGAAGCTACCTGACGTACTGTTTCGACCACCTCTGCGACTCGGACCTCGTGTCTTTAGAGCGGCAAATAGCTACAGCTTAGCGGTAAAAAAGCTAACTAGGCGCGGATGGGGCACAAGGTACAAGATCTTCTATCAATATTATCCAGCTGGATAGGCGTGCACGTTGTCTGAAAGCCATCATTGAAATTGAAATCTTCCCGACTTGGCAGAGCACAAGCAAGGACCAGACAACAGATCCTAGCAGCGGCTGCGACACTGCTACCACGAGGATTCTCTAAGTCTTACAAGCCCTAGAATTCCACCTACGCTCTATTCTTGGAGGCACCACCCATCAATATACCAGATAATAACCGCTTAATTTGAGGTTAATTGTGTCGAAAATACGCAGCAGTATACCATTCATTTACTAGGAGATACGAGCAGTACGTTTCTCTTTCAATATCAACCTCGATGATGAAGCTTGCTCACGTTCCGATCTCATCTCATCTATTGTAGTGTATTCATCTTGGGCGCCAACGGCCAAAATCCACCCAGGCGTGAGGGTGCACGCAACGAACCACGTGTAACACTGGCTCTGCGACGAGTGAAATATAAAGTCAGGTGCTACTTACTGCTCATGTTCCGCACCGACTCCCTTCTTATTCCCACATGCTCTTTATATCCACATCCGCATTGACTTATCAGATGGCGATTTGCACCGGCTGGATGACTGCCATGATCGCGAACAGCCAATTTTTTTCTTTCCTTAGTGCTTTGGCTACTAGCTCGTACATTCAAGACAGCGCGAAACTGTTAATCCTTGGATCCGTGATTGAAACAGGGAGAAGATTATGTCAATGGGTCATCGAGAGGTTCAGATACAGTGAGATTGTCTTTATTCATGATCGAAATAGTTAGTCGCTGAAAGTATTTCCTTGAAAGAGTATTTTCTTTCAGCACAATTTGACGAAGGAGACCCGGCCTACGAATGGCTTGTGATTTTTTTAGTGAGTGTGTTCACGAAAGGCAACGGCTCATGTGTACTTATAGACACTGGACAGACGGAGCTAGATGTGTGGAAGGTGTCCCGGGAATTCATCGTGACCGCAAAGAGCTCTAAGAGAAAATGGGCCGTCACTTCTGGTATGAGCGGTGCAAGTAAAAGTCGGGCATGATTAGAGCTAACGGTGATTCAGGTCCTGGCGCTGCGATTAGAGGTAACGCTGAATACGTACCCAGCTTCGGTGCTCCCCAACTTTTCAGATGGAAAGGATATTGGGTTGAGATCACAAGACAGAAAGACACCCAGATGGCCCCGTATGGCAATTATAATACCTTGCAATCGCTGCACTTGATGTACGCACCGCTTAAATACCAGATTGGAAGTTAGCTAACCTATTTCAGAATCTACACACGAGATTTGAATGCCCTGTCCGCACTCGTAGAAGAAGCGCGCCTGAGATACTGCGAGACCAGCAGGCGGCATGTCGCCGTCCACTCTGTTGATGGGGTACGATAGCATACTCTCTCTATGTGTGTACTCCCGCTTACCACCTCCATCAGCCTACTTTCGGTCCAGGCCCAGTGTGGAATAATATCCAGGCCAAAGTACGACGGGCCCTCGACTCTCTAGTCCTCGAAGAAGGGTGCATCGAATCCATTATCAACGACGCAAATGATTTCCTTGACATGGAAGACTGGTATGTTGACTCTGGGATTCCGCACCGAAGAGGATATCTTCTGCATGGACCTCCAGGCACGGGAAAGAGTGGGTGTTCTCGTCCAATTTTTAATATGCTTGTACTAATTTCGGGCGTCCGTGTCAACAGCGTCCACCGTATATGCTATAGTAAGTACCTTAGTTTCTACATTTATCGCTTCTTTAACAATTCATCCTAGGCTGGTGAGCTTGGGCTTGAGATCTATACATTATCTCTGGCATCCAACTTGTGCGTATGTCAGTTCGTTTGTTCGGATCTCACTAATTGAATCATTGTAGTATCGATGATGCCTTCTTGCAACGCGCCGTCTCCTCTCTCCCAAAGCATAGCCTTTTACTTATCGAAGACATCGACTGCGCTTTCCCCTCGAGAGACGAGGACGAGGACACCCAGGACGCCCATAGCTCGATGTATCGTGGCGGTCACCCATTCATGGTCCCGCACGGATCCAAAGTAACCATGTCTGGGCTGCTGAACGTACTCGACGGAGTCAACAGCCAAGATGGGACACTTTTCTTCGCTACGGTAAGTTTTCTTCCTATGTGCTATATAACGAGCTCACTGAAATACACAGACAAACCACATCGACCGGCTGGACGCGGCATTAATTCGCCCGGGAAGAATTGACAAGCAGATCGCGTATAAGCTTGCCACTCGAAACCAGTCAGATGCACTTTTCCGTCGCTTTTACTCTCAGGCACGAGGGGCTCACAAGGGTGGTACTGATCAAAAGACGCGCAACAACGCGATTGAGATCGATCGTTCCATTTCCAATCATGCTCGCGTTTTCGCCAATGACATACCCGAAGAAAAGTTCTCGACTGCCGAGATCCTTGGTTACCTGCTCAACTTCAAAAAGCAGCCGGTGGAAGCTGCTCGCGACGTCACCGCATGGGTGGCGAAAGAGCTAAAAGGCAGATCGGATAGGGAGGAACGAGAGGCACTGCGAAAAGCAAAGATTAGGTCGTCTAGAGCAGTTACGGCTTCAGAGTTGGTCATTCCCATTCCTCAGTCGCAAGGAACACGTCTTGAGGAGGAATCTGACGTGTCGTCTGCAGTATCTCAGAACTCTGAGTCTCCGGTTATCAGTACTAACCAGCAGTGTATCTTGAGCTAAAGAATCCATTCTTCTTGCGGCTACGGGTGGAGTGATTTTCACCATAACTAGATATCCCATAAATTAATAATTAGTAGACATGCAGGAGCATGGCTTTGTCGATTTTGCCTATTTATATTTATTCCTTATCTATAGCGGAGAGTTCCTACTCGAGTAGAATTCGCGCAAGGGGTTCTTGTATTCTTATCGAGCTTACTCATGTCCGCCTCATACACGATTTAAACGTTAGCCTTCGGTGTTGCTGAGACACAGCTGATATTTCAGGCTTTGATTTCGTTCCCCAGCACAGGACTGGCAAGAGCGACCGTGAACAAGTTACAGTTTCATTGCAGAAATACAAGATAAATGACGGAAAATCGAACCTGAATTCCCCGATCAGCATGTTTCGAATATCCGAACCAGCTCCTGCGGGAAGTGATGGACATGAGCATACTAGCCAGTCCATCTGGTAAACGCCGAAATGAAATTAATAATGAATCAACATACTAGAGCGCGAGTCACTTACACAGCTGGTCCCGGAATGGGATATGCGCTTGTGTCTACCGTGTTTGATTAACAATTGCATGACAATGTCTCCAAGATGAACACTCACTGAGATAAATGTCATATGCGATGCCCGGGGTTGTTGCAGTATAGGCTCCAGGGAATGCCACGAGCGAAGTCGGCAGAGCGGTGCCAGAGCCAGTCACCTGTAATTGAATGCAACTGGGATAAAATTGGGCGCCAGGATATTCGTAAGCTGTAAAAGGTCGTCGGAATTGAAGCAAGAAATAGGCGGGCGAATTCAAATACCCGATTGAAGCGCGATGCTAATGAAGTATCATGTATTAGGATCATGACCACATTGCAAAGTTTCAAGAGGCTTACATTTCATGCCTGACTATGTATTGACCCGCCTTGAGCGTGGAGGGGATGGTGAATGTATAAATGCTGTCGTCGGCAGTGAGAATATCCGTGGAGGCCCATAGACCAGCGGCAGTCTTTCCAGACTCTGCTACTTTGAACCACACAGCACTGGGGAATGGCTTGTTAAGCGCATATAAATTTGGAGTAAGACGATGCTCACTCGGTTCCAGGGAGCCATTTAGTAATGTCCGATGGTGCACGGGCCATGTAGGTGATCATTGGTCCCTGGTGTACATATTGATAGTAAGGAAATATGAGATAGTCAGTCAAAGTTTCGAACGTACCTCATGACTTGATGGCCAGGTGGTCCAGTTCAAGTGAACCTCAGAGCCTGCGGCAACGGTTGCGAATAGAGGGGCAGGTTCACTGCCAATGACGCCGCCAGCGGTATACCCGTTGCATTGAAGACTGAGGGCGTAGTCATCAGACGTTTTGGTGACAAATCAGTTGAGGAGAAATTGTACTCGATGAGGGTGATATCCGTTATAGGACCTAGGCAACTAAGTAAGTTACTGCTACCAAATTCCTGAAAAATGAGGACTCGCCGTTTCCTGGAATTGCGCGGATTATTCTCTCGGGAGGTGGGTCATAGTAAGGGTCCGTGTATGGCAGGTATCCCGTGTAAACCGTCGACCCGATAATCACTTCCTGAACGTAGCCGTGGGCGTTCACCGCGGAAAAGAGAGAAAGTAGAGCAAGTAGGGAGTAGAGCCGTAGATTCTGAGAGAAGACCATGATCGATATCTATTCTGTAGATATCACGTCAGTTCGCAACAGGCAGAGCTGGTTAAATACCTGCACCTATATCCTCCGGGCTCTACCTCAGTTTGTGGAGCTCATTATTTTGCCGTAAGGACGATCTTCGGCACAAGCCTTGCATGTAAGACTCCGTTATTCAGCCGAGCAAAGGGAGCCGCTGTATCGCACATCGATGGGTGAAGACCTATGCTTGACGGCGCGAGGGCAGATGGTACCACCGGGCCGTAGGGAAAGGCTTGGCCAGCGTCTTGGCAGCTTGTGATGGCTCACAAGATCGACGCAGGAAATAAAGGTCTTTCAGGAGATATCTCGCATCCTTGTACAGATCCGGGAGTCATGACAGCCTGGAGAACTTGTTCATGACATTCGCCAGTGGAAGGGCTGGGAGTCTTAGCATGCCAGCCAGATTCGGCGGAGTTAAAATCACATACAATGAAGCAGATACGCTCAGGAAATGCAGCTATTGCCATTGAGCATCAATTGCAGCGTGTGGAATGGTGGACAGAGACATGTGTTGGTGTTCGGAACTAGTGGCTAAAAGCTTGAGGGCAGGCTGTTGCAAACATTGATTAGTCATCTCAACGTCCCATCACGATCATTGGGGCTTTGCATTCATCCTTTCACAAAACAACGCCCATGGATCGGTGTCCAACAGAACTCTTGCATCTCATCTTCTCGTACGCTTGCACAGACGGGGGCTTTACAGGACGCTCTCTCTCCGCCGTATCACGACATATTCACGAATGCTCAAAGCCTTTCAATCTGCAATCCGTCGCGCTCCACGGCACCCGCCAGACCCTCGCGTTCGCAACTGCGCTGAAGAAGATCCCAGTCCACCTTCGCCAAGTCAGACATCTTTTTATCTCCAACGACGAGGTCGATGGCCGGGACATAATTGGCAGCGAGAAGCCCGCGGAGCCATCTGTATGGGGTGTCTTAACTTCATTCGCACCTTTCTCACGTCGCACGACGCCTACGCCAGAGCAGGAGAGAGCCAGAAATCTCTCGCGGGTCCTGGACAGTGACCTCGATTTGGCACAAGCACTTCTCACCGTCCTGGTAAAGATCTCCACATCCCTACAAACGTTAGCCATCACCTTTGAGTGTCACTGGGTGGCTCTGCGCTCTCCGGGGGGAATGGCGAACATGGCGACATTGGAACTACCGAATCTCACCGAGCTCAGCCTCGCATATCGTGCACCCACCGATGCTGCCTTCAACGAGTTCGTATTCAGGGCCCCCCTTTCTTTCCCTGCCCTCGAGCGTCTGGATCTCTCTGGGCTCAAACTCTTATCCTATCGATTTACACCACAACTCTGCGACCGCCTGAGGAAGATGGCACCCAACCTCACCCACCTCCACATCCCTACGCGAATGGCGCTGGCAAATATTTTCCAAATGTTGCCGCCTGGACAAGATGTTATCCCTCCGAATACCAACATATTCCATTTATCTCCAACTATTCAACGCGTATTGGTTGCACTTAGCGGACAGAATACTTATATATGCTCGGACGGGGATGGATGCGACTGCTGGCGCTGTCAGCTGCTGGACAAGGTAGCCCCCGACAGCTGTATCGTCGTCCTCGAGGGGCGGGGAAAGCTCACGTGGCAGAAGCTGAAGGATCAGGTAGAGGTTGACTGGGAGAATCGCGCCAGTGGAGGAGACGGTTGTTGGAATGAGAGTTCGGCGGCGTCGAAGTATCATTGTGGGTTTTAAACTTTCAAGCCTTCCGGGAGCGACACTAAATATATAATTGCAGCAATCTAGAGCGTCAACGTGTTGTTTTCATCCATTCAGCGCATATATATCCCCGTTCATTGTCAGTCAGACCGGAGTGCGGTATAGCACCCGAATGGCACTTGATAACAGATGTTCATCGGTCACGCGAGGTCATTGTTGAGCCGAACCCAATCTGCAGGAGCAAAAATGTGTTTAGATCCCTTGTATACAGAAGCATTCACCGACGGTCTTCAAAGTGGCAAAAGTGCGTGCGACAACTGGTAGAAAGCCGTGGTTTGGAAGCTTAAAGAATAGAAGTATTTCTCACAGATGCGCCGGCGAGAAAGGGTCAGGATCTTTCCAAAAGTGATTTTAAAATACATTCAATCTCTCCCTACATCTAATTGACATGATCCCCAGGCTGCCAAGTAAAAACATCAGGATGGAAGCCAGACGTGCAGAGTCGATGGGCACTTACAAAAATAAAATCGTCGCAGCTGGTTCCAGCCTTGCTTGTGATGCGAGGGAGGCGCTTACAACAGGCAGAGCTGCCGGGGCACATGTAAGTTTATGGTCAACAGATATCAAAATGGGGATGCGCACTCCGAGGAGGCATAGATCGCCGCAACAGTCGGAGTCGACATCGCAGGACTGGAGAAGGGGCTTGCACTCTGTTTCTTCTGCACGTGCTTTCAATGTGCTGGGGGCAGCAGCAGCGAAGGCAGCAAAGGCCAGGACGGCGACGACGGTGGATTTGAAGAATTGCATTGTGAAAGAGACGATGAAGAGGACGTACGAGTGGATGGGCGGAGGTGGGATGTAGAACGATAGTGAGCTACCATGTCTCTTATGCATTTTTGCCCCTGGGCTGAGACAAGCGGCCCGATTATCAGTTCCATAGCCGAATTTCACTTCCGAGCTCCCGACATGACACTGACAAGCACGCCCAACACTCAGCCAAGCATATCTCGGTAAAGTGCGAGCTCCTACTGGGCAGTGACAGCTTCGAAACCCACGGCCGACTTCCATCTTACGTTGCGACAAATGAAGGCACGCCTGGGCTCCATTTGACTTGCCGCCACGGTTTATCTTTTTCAACTATGCAGTTCATACCAGTGATGATTTCGCTCGCTAGGTGTCGAGGACAACACAGGTCGTCTACGTCAATAGTCTGTTGGAAATGCCTACACCTAAAACTCAGGTGCGTCGTCTGGTGCATAATGGCTGGTACGGGATAAGATGCCTGCGGGTGTCCGCACTCGCCAATATCCGTGACTGGTGTAATCTGTCAACTTGTGTGACAAGACAAGGACTCGGAAAGTCTCGCGGGTTCGACATCTTGTCAACTGCCCAGCCTCAGACCCGCCTAGCAGCGTTGCCTTGACTGCCTCGTGGATCATGGGTCCTGACCTCGCCGCGAAAACATGCTCTAATTTTCTACGGGACGTCTCTCTAACTGGCATCATCCGAACGGCGGTCAATGTGACTTTTCTTGCCCATGGTTCAGGGTGACCACTACTTACGTCTATTAGCCTCATTTTGCGACCAAACGCTGACGATCCTTCCTGCGAACTGCTCTATCGGCCCTCGTATAAATATGTTATCTGGAGCTAAAGGCGAGTTAACAGAACTATCAGCCTAGCTTTCGGCGGGACCATCTATCTCTATTTCTATTATAGTGTTCGCTCTTCTGAGTTGACATGTGTGTAACTCATCGTCGCCATTGACCCTGCGCAACTGCCAACTCATGGACCAGATATGAACATATGCAGGGCACCAAGTGCTAATAAGCTCTATGAATCCGTCTCGGCGTGTTTAAAAATTTGCATGTCCGATGTTGCGCTGCTCTTATGAAACTGTTCGAAGTCGTGGCCTTAAAGCCCTCCAATCATCGGCCCATCTCCATATATCATCGAACGGACAGCTCCAGTGTCCCGAACCGAAGTCTGTCAAACTAACGAACAAGAGCCGCAGTGTATCACCTGGCCATTTGCAGAGATAATGCTGGTTTGTTAGCGTCTGTTAAGAGATCGCGTCAAGATTGAGACATAATTCCAGATCAAGACTCACTAAATCTAGAATCACGCTCCACCCACCGGGCAATGATATATTCATGGGATGCGCATACTCAAAAACCGCAACAACCTATTTAAAATTACCAAACGTAATGGAAGAATAAATGGTGAATAAATGTGACCAGAATGAGCAGAGACCACGCTGAGACCACGATAGCATCTGAATCGTTATTATATCAAGGTGGGTGCCGATACAAAAAACTATTGAGTACATTTATACATTCTGAATGAATCCACTAATGCCTGCACTCCACGGCAGCATCTAGCCTCCCTCTCCTCACGATAAAGTAGTCTTCGAGTGACTCTTCCCACTCCTCTAACCGCACTCCAGGCAGTGGAAGGAAGCGGAAACGCCACACGACCGCGCAAACGACCGCGCGGAGCTCCAGAATAGCAAATGCACGCCCAGCACAGTTTGCCGGGCCGGTGGAGAAGGGATGGAAGGCGGTGGGGTCATGATTGAAGCCGGGATTGCTAGTTGGGTCATCTCTATGTTGGTGGAACTTACGGTCGGTATTGAAGTCGACGAACTCGCGTGGGTGCCAACGCTGAGGGAGGAAAACGTCGGGAAGGGAAAAGTACAAAGGATTGCGTTGCAGCGAGTAGGTGTGGGAGGTAACTTGCGTGCCTTCTGGGATGCAGCTGTGGACCCGCGTGAGATTGATGTGGGAGGCGGACAATAATTGTGGAGCAGACCACAGCGGTAAACAAAAATGAACGTACTATGGACCAACTATCCTCGCACCGGCGCCCAAAGGAACCGAGCGCTGCGAGCCACTGATGACAGGTGGAAGCAGGCGTAGAGTCTCATTTCTTTTCCGCCGTCAGTAAATGTTGATTGTGTGAATGATGCGGAGAATTGACTGACATGATTGAATTTAACCACATCATCGTGCTCATCTTTTGCACCGCATCCTCTCCCCATGGATCCGTAACTTCAGTAAAATGTGAATCAACTTCTTCCTCTAGTCGCTGCATTATTTCGGGATTGCGGAGGAGGAAGTACCACATGGCAGTCAGTGTGGTAGCTGTTGTATCTGAGCCAGCGACAATAGCCATGATGCCGTCTGCTTTGACGGTGGCGCGTGATGGAGGCTCCGGCGATTCTTCATCTGCCTGCAGGGAGGATAATCAAAGGCTTTCCTCTATTGCTAGCTCAGACGGCATACCAAAAACCAGAAAAGATCTTTCACTTGGGTCCCTTCTGTGATGCGCGTGATAAGAGGGGCTAGTGCGATCTCTGCGAACCTTTTGCCGGCAGCTGCGGCAAACGGAATGAGACGAACATAGGTGTGTGCCCATGGAATATGCGCGAGGATTGCGTGTTGCCTGTAGGATTTAATTATATTATATATATAAAGACCAGGAGCGAAGAAGGCCACTCACGTGTTGAAACCTTGCAGCGCCTCTGTCATGCCTGTGGTGTCTCCGCCAGTCTTCATCATCTCGAAACCGCCACCGAAGCTATGGGAAACACTTATTAGTGTCTGCATCGATGCAATTCATGTAGGCGCAGAGTTCAATCGCACCGTCCTTGGTAGGAGGACAAGAAATGACTGAATGGAATGCTTACGTTATGTCGCCCATGATATCGTACGTGAAGGACGACATCCAATTGTTTAGGTCAACCACAGCTTTCGCGCCGCTCTTCTCCTGCTCCGTGATTAGCCCCAAATGCTCCACCAGCTGCCCAACTCGTCGCATCAGATGCCATTTCCAGTAGTCTCTGATCGTTGTAGCGCTGAATGCAAGATCCCAAACTCTCCTTCGCGACTTGTGTACAGCGGGCATCCGGATGGATACAAGCGATGTAGGAGTGCCTGGGGGCACGCGATTGTACCAACCTAATGATATTAGAAGCAGGGAATCAGATAAGGGGGGTGGATGCGGATCAACATCGAGCGAAAGTGAGAGGACGCACATTCGCCCTTGACTAGCCCGCCAGTACCCAGGATGGGCTGGGTGCAATCAGCACGATTGGTCGACAGCTCGTTTGGACCTAGTCGCGCATATCAGCCTCTATCAATATAAAAGTAGGCTAGCAAAAAGAGACCCACCGACGCGAACCATGTCGCCATATACTTCATGGAGGTTCCTCACATACCGATGCAGATTACCTGTGTACGTGTGCCATGCCAGAAATCCCTTGCTGACTCGGCATAGTGTCGGCCCGGGAAATTGGGCCAAGGGATGCAAGGGCGATAGACGGTAGGCGACTGTCCATGCTAAAATGAAGAGGTAGAACGATCCAAATGTTCTTATCGTGTCCTGTAGAGATTGCCAAGGGCCTAGAAAGGAAAGAAGGGAGGGAATGGGGAGGAGGAGAATCGCGACTGGGAGGGGCTTATCGGGCTCAAATCGCTTGAACGCGCGCCATGTTATCTGCTCAAGTGAATCAGCCGCTGATCTTTTAGATTTGAAGGAGACTGGCCCCGGGGAATGTACGAACAAAGCTCGACAGTACAAGCCAAAGCCAAACTACGCGCGGCGAAAGACTACAAGTGTCCCAAAGCGCCTGAGAGTAAAGTGAGATCATCTGGGGGTCGTTCGTTAATGCAATAAACTCGAGTACCTTGATGTCTTTTAAGGATCGGGGCGGCGCCCATCAGTTTGGCCAAGCGGCGCCCGCCTTGCATTGGGATACGTAAAATTCCGCTATGACGCTCTGATTCCCCAATTAGCATGAAACCGCGCAGGTTGCATCGATGTACAGCCCTTTGAACAAGACGATCAGAGTTCTATTGAGTCTTGCAACTTCACCCCCTGTGATCACGGCTTGCAAGACACCCCAAAAGGTGATCACCGCCATTGTGATAACACTACGCCCGCAACCAATCACGATTAGGTTGCCTCCTGGTGATCACTAGCACATTTATTTGCTAGGCTCTGTAAGGGCTTGCCCCCTATTGATTCAGCGTCAGCTATCGTGATGACTGCCGATGAAGAAACGCCCATTATCCGCCAGGTTAAGCCATTGACGGAAATCCAAGAGCAGTCTGGCGTTTTCGCAGATCTCAAGGGTCGACGCATACAGCCAAAGACAGAGAATTGTAAGAGAGAACACTGAGATTCAGCTGTAGTGACTGAGCTTGCCAACATAACTGTTGACTTGCAACGACCGATAGAGCCGGTGAAGGTCGGTGATTGCGCCAGATCGGAAGACTTTAATGTGCACATTCAAAACTGCCCTGGGTTCATGGTATACAGATTGTGGAAAAGTGCTCAGTATTCCACACACATCTCTCTGGTTCGAACGAGAAGGAATAGATGGAAGCCAGGCGATGGAAGTTGGAGAGAAAGAATGTGAACCATCCTGGGAAGAACCGGAACGGAGGCAGAAGTGCTGGTGACGCAACATGAGACAATTCGTTCACGCCTCGCGTCTTCTAACTCCCACTCATACCACCACTATGCTATCTTCAATCACCCGCGCTACCCGCCCGACAGTCGCCAGACTCTCCAGGACACTCGCTGTCAGAGCTGCCAGTCTGCATACCCTGCCGGAGTTGCCCTATGCCTACGATGTACGCGCCCGAAAGTCCTCTGGAGCTGCCATTACTAACCGTCTTTCCAGGCGCTGGAACCTCATATCTCGAAAGAAATCATGACGCTTCACCACTCGAAGCATCATCAGACCTACGTTACTGGTCTGAACGCGGCCGAAGAGACATACGCCAAGGCCCCATCCACCAAGGAGCGCATCGCGCTCCAGGCTGCCCTCAAGTTTAACGGAGGAGGCCACATCAACCACTCGCTTTTCTGGAAGAACCTCGCGCCCACAGGCTCGGAGTCCACCAAGGTCGAGAAGGCGCCGAAGTTGGTGAAGGCGATCGAGGAGACCTTTGGCAGTTTGGCGGAGTTCAAGAAGACGTTCAACGCCAAGACGGCCGGTGTGCAGGGCAGTGGGTGGGGATGGTTGGGATACAACGAGAGCACTCGGGTGCTTGAGGTCGTCACCACGCCTAACCAGGACCCTTTGATCTGTGAGTGTCGCATGACGGTTGCTTTGAGGTCCTCACTGACGGGGCGCAGCACATGTGCCTATTATTGGCGTTGATATCTGGGAGCACGCCTTTTACCTCCAATATAAGAACGTCAAGCCTGATGTGAGTCTTCATTTCCACGTCCGAATCCTGGTGTCTTTCCGTTATAGGCACTCATATCTCTCCTTTCTCTCCTTTCTCAGTACCTCAACGCCATCTGGAACGTCATCAACTTCGAAGAAGCTGAGAAGCGCTTCATCGAGGTCGCCAAGTAGAGTGGCGCGGACGAAAGCAAAAGTACAGCAAAGTACATGTAGAAGCCAAATGAATCTACATGTTTAAAGTAATCTTTTCGTGGTGGCGAGGAGCATGCGATGCACACTCTACCACACTACAGCTAACACCCGCTGAGAGGCCCCTCACCGCCATCGCCACCACGACCGATTTCATGGGAGCGATTTCAAAATGAATCTGAGTGATATAGCGGCAGTGTGATGGATGAGGGTGGGTCACCACGTGACAGCTATGACCGTTACTACTTTCTTCTGCTTTCTTTCATACTATTGCCCGTGCTGCCGCTCGCTTCTACAGATAATTAGATCGCCTACCCCCGCTGATGTGGAGTTCTGCTACGATTCGCCTCCAATCTGTGGGCTCTATCTCCGCCTTCACGCGAATGCGAAACAATTCACACTTCTTACTCATGGCTCGCTGTCCAAGTCTCCAATTGCTCCCCTGCTTGTGCAAGTGCTCACTGACTAACGGCGGTGGGATTCAGACGCAGCAATTTTGGACTTTTCTCGCAGAAACTTGCCACAATCTCGAACCATCCAGACTGCTTGACCGCAAGGTGCATCCCTTCCATGCCTGACTGTTGCGCAGATGACGATGTGGTGACGCACAAACGTTTGCTGAATTCAGTCAGACGGCGAAGCCGGGAAATGCCCTTGTGAATCTGTCAGACCTCACCACCCTGTATCACTGTGATGAATAACTGGCTCGGACGAGAGCGAGCTCCGTCAACGAGGCACAAGCCGCCAGTCAATATTAAGGCCCTCGCGCCACCGGCTTTGAGCCGGGGCAGTGATACCTATCACTTTCGGTTAAAGCCGCGCACACAGGCCCTAGAGTCCTCACTTCCATCGCTGTCTCGCTTCGTCCAATTGCCATAGGACCACACAAATCCATTACCACGATATACACCGACTGTCCTCATTCTCATGGTTTCTGGAATATAGTCGGACACTGCGACGTCTAGGGTAGAATAGATGTCTAGTTGCTGTCAAATTGAAATCAGTCAAAATCGTGCCCGGCCACAATGCAATGTGGATGCTTATGGGGCCTTGGACGCTTATCCCCGTGATGTCGCGAACATCGCAGGAATCCGTTCATCTTGCGAAACCAGCTATTGGGGCCCTTTGATTTGATTAATTCCGTCTGCAGACTCGTTTATCGACGTATTCAGTCTTGTATTGTTCTCCGGCTGTGACGCCAACCGAGAAAACCGAATTTGACATTACTTCCTCACCATCTGTATAGCTCCACTCGTGCACCGCATAGTGAACTCACCTAGTTGACAGTGATGCACGTCAGTGAATGTCAACTGCCTGTCGAACGCTCACAGATGAATTTGAAATTCGTTCCACAAACGACATGCCATGCTCTCGCTCAAAGGGGTTTAGTATAAGCTTATTACGTTCCTTGCTCAGCCCTGAGTCTGAATGGCAGTGCGTGGATAAGGAGATATCAGCCTCAGCTCGAGATTGCCACTTATCGCTTCCCCGAAGGGTTCGTGCTTTAAAGAAATTCGGCCCTCTCATGTCATGACTTCTCTGCGCATCTAGTTCGTCTATAGCATATGAACAAGCAATATTGTCATTGTGTAAATTGCCTTGACATTGGTATTGTGACTCAGCCGATACACGCTGTCTTCGACTCGTTTTTGACAAGCTTCTGATCGTAATGTATAATGCCTCTGCAATGAATAGCCCGGTAACTCGGCGGTGAGTCTACGTAACACCAGTCGTGCCTAGCAAAGTGATTGACATATGCGCCGAATTCCATATTTTATGGCAGAGAAGCATGTCGGTTCATGTCATTCAGCAACATGCTTGTAGGGCATGCATGTCAATGCCACGCCGAGAGCTCGTTGGAAAGGGGATTCAGCTTTGGGGCTGAAAATCGGGCCGCTGGTCTCCGCTCAGTGGCAAAATCGTATAAAAGACATGCTTGCTCACTGTCATTCTGCATCCCACCTCCTCACATCCACTCAGCTTTCCAACTCCTCTACATTTGCTTCACAATGCAGTTCTTCAAATCCACCCTCGTCGCTGCTCTCGCCTTTGCCGCCTTTGCCGCTGCTGCACCCAGCACACTAGAGGATCTTAAGGCCGATGCGGCTCTTGATTCCCTGAGCGAGCATTCAGAATGCAAGCCTATCTTGCAGTCCTGCTCCGTCAACTCGGAGTGTTGCGCTGACCTTTGTGTCGCCGGTGTAAGCGTATTCATGCCTCGGTTTCAAGTCATTTATTCACGGTTTATCTTTCCAGCTCTGCCTTTAATCGCACATATCACGACTTTGCCCAAAATCAGCCTATATGACTTTGTCTAAAGTGCGTGCTCACCGAGCCCAAATTTATAAACAGCATGCTGAATTGACATTTGACAGCCTTGTGCCCGTGATCTTTAGCTGTAGAGCGTAGAAAATGTAACATGAAATTATTGGTTATTACGAAAGGATGATATGATTGTTAAAGAGCACTCGATCAGAAAAACGTACTTGATTTGAGCTTGTGAACCATGGCTCTATCTCAATGCTCGCTTGCTTCCAAGCGTCTTATGACAAGAAATTCATTCCTCCTAAGCGGGAAGACTGGAGGGAGTTTGGTTACGGTGGCAGAGAATGTGGATACGTGCGCCGTGGCGGCGATGGGAAGTGCGCTGACACAATATGCTTTCATGCACTAGGAAACATCAACGGGGAGAGAGTTTTCGCAGGCCATTTTGGCATCAACTCGGTCAGACAGCGGCTCAGCATTCTGGAGATTTGGTCGTTCCCGCAGCATCCATGGAGCGAATGTCGTTCCACTCGGGGCAACCGTGCAGGCACTGGGAAGGGGAAAGCTCGAGACTTCAGCGCGGGATGACGAGGGCCGAGGGCAAGAAACAAGGTGGAGATGGGTCGGGACGAGAGATAGTGAATTGTGAGTCAACAAAGGAGCAGAACGATCCATATGCCTATAATGAGGACAGGGAAGTGAATGTGCTCTATCGTCGCCTCAAGTATGATTATTCTCTGGACTGATGTTCGCGCGGGTAATGGTTGCTAACCGTGCAACCCCTAAAGTTGGTGAGATAGACTATAAAACAATAGAACGTCCCCCTTGCATACAAGTGGCATTCGAGGTCATTCAACGCAAAGACTGGTGCTGCGCACTTCGCAGGTAAGATGTAATGATAGGTGGGGCGAGGAAAGGGGGTGCTGAAAGATGACCGAATTGGTAGAGGAAGAAATGTCTCGACCATTGCCGAGCCAAGAAAGATACATCAAGTCGAATCGAAGGGGTCTTCGTGTAGCGATCGAGCACTTGAAAACTTGGCCCTAACAGCCATGAGTGCAATAGCAAGACATGGTCCAGCTGCTGGCAGATATCTTTGAATCAACTGGAGATACGCATATGAGTACATGCACATGTACCTCATAGGAAGAGGGGTGGATGGGATGAAGGAACGAGCAAGGTTATTCTTCTCATTCGGAAGGGCCATACAGCCACGTGGGTGACGTGTCCGCCACAGACTGACTTCCGATCAGCTGCCGATTTTGGCTTTGTCCCTCGACGACCACCTTGCATAACTTCACAATCTCCACTCCTCGTCGCTGCGAAATGTCATACATGTGCTCTATGAGATGCATAGTTTAATAACTATTCGAGCAATCTTTCACAAAATCGCTATTCTCGGGCCCTTCCGAGTCGTGTCAAGGGGGTACCAGAAGTGGACTATAGCACAGGGGGTCGAAAAGTTTTGCACCAGCCAAAGGGCTGAACTAACTAACTATAAATTGCCATATCGGGTAAGTGATTAGATTAGATAATAATTTACAGCTTCCGAATTTCCAAATTTGGCGTGGATGAGCTCGTCAGTGCGCGCTGGCACGCACCGCGACTGGGTGGTGCAGCGGATGGTAGTGTTAAAATCAAGCAAAGAGTGCTATTCTGATATTGATACTACGCCAGCGTCGCCAAGGCTGGGTTTGGCCTTTCTTGTGTGATGCACGCATCGCTCGCGTGTGAGTGTGACATGGTGAGATGCATGCAACGGTGTTGGTCCAGGGTCCAGGACGTGTGACCGGCTTATTGTACTATGGGGGGTGGGCGCGTCTTGACACAGGCGTGTAGGAGTCACGGCGGCGGCGCAACTGGGCAAGATACCTATCATTCGCAGGGGGGATAGTCACTGGGGGTGTTGGGACTGCATGGGCGGCGCGGCTTCATCGAGCGCGGGAGGCATAGCTGAGCCGACCCGAGCGTGCAGGGACTGTATTGCGCGCCCTTGTGGTGACGGCATTATTCTGAACCATGGTGGGCCCGTGCGATATGACGCCGGTGCGGGGACGCAGGAGTGTGTTGACGTCCGGGGGAGCTGCGGCGGGGCTGTTGACTGCGTGGGTGCGCAAACTTGCGTGAGCACGATTGTGCGAGGGGGGAGGAGACGTACCGCTGCGACTCATCCAACCATTTCTCTGCTTCGTTCCATATCCCTTCTTCCCGTTTATCTCCCTCTCTGTCGCTTCCCTTGGGTCTGGACTCTACCTGGCGGAGCCGACTTGTGTACGCGCTGTTGCCTTATGAGGCGGCCTAGGGTTGGCGGTCCGGGCGACGCGTTGCGATGTGCGCGGCTGTGGAAGGGTGTCCTTGGCTAGTGGCCCGCGCGTGTGGGGAGTCTCCAGTTTCAGGAAGTTGAGAGGGTTCCTGCCACAACGTTCACAGACACAGTTGTGGCGGAACCTCGGTACCTTTAGGCGAGGTCCAAAAGTTTCTCAAGACCCTCAAGGTCGAACTAACTAACTAGACCCCCTGTCCATTATAAAAGTCCCGCGAGCCCCTTGAGTCGTGTGGCCTCGTTACTGGGCGGTAATCTTTGCATTCGCGGCGTGACCGAGAACTTGTAGATCTCTCTGGGAAGTGAGTGATTGCGTGCATCAATTATTCTATCGCAGTAACCGCCACTGATATGCTGGACGATCTTTCACAACTTGGAAAGACCCTGTAAGTCCGCGTGGCCAGCGTGGGAGTGGCGTGGGTATCAAACGCAATCAAGACGAGCAACATGTCTCGCAGCCCAGACTGCACAGTTTGCATCGTGGATGGCGTCCTGATTCTGGAACCGTCTAATAAGAACTTGAGGGCAGGGTTCAGCGCCTTGGCCATCGATCAGCACGATCAACAGCTTCTCACCAAACGACAGCCATGAACCGGTACAGGATATCACGAGGCACCAGGGCTCAAGCAAGCAAATCGCGTGCTGCCCCTGGGAGCCGAGCCGTGAATAGGTGTCCAATGGAGCTCTGGCATCTCATCTTCTCGTACGCTTGCACAGATGGAGGCCGCACAGCGTGCGCTCTCTCCGCCGTATCGCGATACATCCGCGAGTGCTCAAAGCCTTACTACAACGTGCAGTCCGTCGCGCTCCATGGCACCCGCCAGACCCTCGCATTCGCAGCTGTGCTCGAGACGAACCCAGACCACCTTCGCCAGATCAAACATCTTTTCGTCTCCAGCGATGAAGTCGGCAGTGGGAACGTAATCAGCAGAAAGAAAACTGGGGTGCGGAGTGTCTTGGCTTCATTCACGCCTTTCTCGCGTCGCAAGATGCCCACGCCAGAGCAGATCAGGGCCAAAAGCATCGACAGTGAGCTCGAGCTGGCCCGGGCACTTCTCAGCATCCTTGCGAAGATCTCCTCATCCCTACAGATCTTGACCATCACTTTTACGTGCCACTGGGCAGCTCTGCGTTCTCCAGCGGAAATCTCAGATATGGCGATTCTGGAACTACCGAAGCTCACCGATCTCAGCCTCGCATATCGTGCGGTGACAGACACCGCCTTCACCGAGTTCGCACTCCAAGCCCCCCTCTCCTTCCCAGCCCTCCGGCGCCTGGACCTCACAGGGCTGAAACTCGCGTCCTACCGCACCACAAGAGAGCTCTGCAGCCGCCTGGCGCAGATCGCGCCCAAGCTCACGCTCCTCCACGTCCCCATGCGCATGGCGCTGGCGGGCATCCGCGCATGTATGCCGCTGCGGCGCGGCGCTGGCCCTGCCGCTACCAACATAAACCAGTTACCTCCGACGATCCAATGCGTGCTGATTGCGCACGGCCCAGCCTTCTATGAGCACTGTTACATGTTGGACTGGGGCGCGTGCAGCTGCTGGCGCTGCGAGCTCGAGGAGATGTGCACGGACGCGCGGATCCGTGTGCGCCACGGGCGCGGGATCCTTGGTTGGCGGGAGCTGCAGGAGCGGCTTGAGGTTGAGTGGGGGGAGCGCGCAAATGGAGGGAACGGGTGTTGGCAGTAGGTGTCGGTGGTATGAGACTTGAGTGTGAGTGTCCATAATTTCAAGTCTACTGAAGCGACGCTGAATATATCACCAGAGCAAACCCAGAATACCAAGCGCCCGTTCCTTTACCTATTTGGACTCGACTCTTTGTTGGTTTATTTATTACTCGCACGGAGAACATCTTATCTATCGTATGTCAAAGCTAATATATCCTCTGCAGCTGGGGCCTGGTGGGGCGGCGTCATGGCATAGTCAGTCTACACTCAGCGGCTGGCAGATACAACTACAGTGGTTTGCGTAGTAAGATTACAGCGGCTGGAAGATATGGCTACAATTGGAATGCATATATTCGTGTACCCGGTAGGAGGAGGCGACGAGTCGACGACCGAACGAATCACCGAGTTTTGAAACACGTTGGGAGGGGCCGTGTGGCCTAAGGCTGCTAAGGGGCGGCGGCGCGCGCAGCGCGCAAGGCGAGAACACCTAGGTGGTGGTATTGGTTGAGTCTATCCCACGACACGCGCTCTACCTAATCCATGGGCCCGAGACCCGATCCGACGAACCTGCCCAGGCGGGCGCCGCCACCGCGCACCGCCACAATGTCATAAAGGCACGTGGTGATGGGTCACGGCAACTGCCGATCCACCTGATTTCAATTTTGTGTTTTTGAGTCTTTGACCGCTTCGTCGCGTTCGTGGGGTTGACGCGTTGACGTTTTATAACAACATGCGTATCTAAACTACCATCGACACCCGAACGAGTACTGCTCCGAAACTGCCACGAAGCCACGCTCTCGCGCGCTGTCATGCTGCACGTAACCCTGCTACTGGGCAGTAGTCCCTGCATTCGTAGCACGAACGAGAAAGTCTTAGCTGTAGATTGGTGTGGGCATTCAATTCTTTTCAGTCGCTGGCCACTGATACTCTAAATCATCTTCTAGCAACCTTGGCTGCCATCTTGCCTGTCCCGCGAATCGTCTCCTAACTGCTAGGGTCTTCAAACAGCATCCTCGACGCTCTTCCTCAGCCTCTGTACTTCTCTTGAGGCGCGGGTATCCATTCCACTTGCCATCCTGAAGTTGATCCCTCTCTCATGCTATCTCGAGCTGGATCCGACGAACGACTGCGTGTACACCACCAAGTCCCTTTTGCTTGGCTGGCTCGAACAAGCAACTCGCAACCCCCCGCCGAAATATCTCGCCGGACTTATCCTAGCAATTGAACGTATCTGAGACTCTCATCTTGTGCATCGCGAGCTCAATACGTCTGCGTGAGCACTCCTAACAGCTTTTTCCAACTTCACTCTGGCATATATATAGCTCTGCAGTCCTTACCCGTACCACACTCACTAGATCGGACACGCATGCTCGGGTGGGATTGCGTAAAGGGAGGGGGTGCGCTCTGCGACCAAGTGCGGACCTATGATGCGCGGTGAAAACCTATGGACTATGCATGAGCGGCACTGAATGTGCCAACAGAGCAACTGCAGAATCCCACTGGATAGTGTCACCAGTCAACGCGGAGAAACTCTATATAGCATTCGCCCCGGCCGAACGGCTGGCTGTTCCTGATCCAAAAAACATTGCTCACGTCGCCCGAAACCACTGCCAGCACATGCACATATCATAGGCAGAATTCGCTGCGTCTGCAACAGATGGGCGTACTGATGCATGTTCTAGAACTTCATTCGTATGGTTATCCGCTTTCCTCAGCATTGGCATGGTATCGTTTAGGCATACCCTTCTATGCAATTAACCTCGATGAACAGTGATCAGATCTAACAGCCGCTCTGCGCCGATTCTGCGTCTGGGACGACCCGTGCAGCAGCCACCGAGACCCAGCGAGTATGCCCGATGGTTAAGGGAGAACAGCCGGATGGTGAGCATATACAATCGCCATCTTATGGATAGGACTGATAGTCTGAATCGGCGCACCTACGCGTTGCTGCAGCTTCTCACACGCACACATCCCAGAACACGCTGTGCATCCGCCGTATTACCCTAGCGTGGCGCTGACAGATGAATCCAGTGCCACGGAGGCGCCCCCGCCAGCCAGAGGGCGATCGGGTTGGTTCCTAGCAGCCCGTGCTCGCACCACGAGCACTACCAACTTTCTCTGTTTAGGCCGCATCTAGAAGTCTCTTTGGAGACGCAGCGTCCAGGCCCCATGGCGTCGGCGGCGATTCTGCAGCTATAGCGAAGGTGTGTCGTTCGTGGCATCACTCCCTCCGAATCCAGGTGGATCATGCTATTTCATGGAGCATCTAGAAGCCAGACTATACTCTAAGAGAGCATTGCGTGATTAAGGGCACTCAGGTCCCATGATCGCGACCTCACAGGTGGGCTCAAAGCGGCCCTCCGCTGATACAGTTGTTCATTTAACTAAAGGCACATGCAGCTGGGAACCGAAAGTGCTCCGGAAATGTGTCACACAGGGACCGTAAGCAAAAATGGAATCCTCCATCGTGATGGCGTAGTGGCTGGCTTGAACATTACATGTGCATGTAAGTTACCTGCGCGTGAGTCCACGATACCCAGAGGCGACCCGCTGGATGGAGGCCAGCAGTTCAAATACGAGAGGGTACGGATATTTCCTTGACTGAGAACATAGATTGAAAACGTGGCCATCATCTTTTTCAACTCGGAGGCTGGGCTGGTTAGATCATCAATAGGGAACCCATCGATGCGGAACCGAACAGACATTTGCGGTTAGAAGACATCTAGATAATATTCAACCTGCTCGGTAACCGAACAGTGGCGAGGATGGAGCTATTCGCTGGAGAACTCTCTGATCCCAATGAATCCTGGCGCTCCATTCTATTTCACTTCATATTGCTTTTTCTAGCTATCGGTGAGTGGCTTCTGTTTGCTCTAGCGTATAAAAGACGGGCCTTGGTCTGCAGGGCTAACAGCAGCGCCCACTTTTCCATCTTCTTCTCACATCACCAATATACCAAGCTTCTTTCACGATGAGCACTGAGTCTACCGCAGCTGTCGTCGCAGGTTCCGTTATAGCATTCAGCGAGAACGTTGACAGTCAAAGTCGAGTTTGTGATCTCATGCTTGGCTACTGCCACTCCTTTCGTCTATACTAACTTTGTGTTGTTTGAAGGACGATGTCAAGAATTCTATACTATTTGCACAGCTAGCTGCAGACAAAGCTCAGGACAGGACCTTGAAAGCAGATGCTTGGCTCAACGCCTTCTTCAATACTCTGGGGCAATTGGGTTATATCACAAGTCCAGGTTCTGGGTAAGTAAGCACTTTCAGACTTTCTCTTCTGCGTGGGATTCCAAATTTCTACCGCTAAATCACGCCATAGGTTCTCCCAACTCAGCAATGCCGCCCAATATGGCACTGTAGACAACGCGGTGCTCAAAATCCTCCAATCCTTCTTCTCGACTGCTCAGCTGCGGCTCTTCGACGGCACCGTTCAGTCTTTCAAGGAGAACGAAGTCGCGAATGACATCTTTGATAGAGCGTCCAAAGCTACATCTAAAGACACGGCCACCTTCCTTGCTGGCGCTGTCAACCCGTAAGTGGCGTTATCTATCTGCGGTTTGTAATGTGACACTGAAACCTCTGATAGCGCTAGGGACGGGAAAATCGCCATCGCCATAGCTTACATCAATTACCAAGTATCTGCAGAGATTAAGAGTACCTTTTTCAACAGCCTCACCGGCGACAAGGTCTCTCTTAATCAAGGTGCGTGACAGCAATAGCATGCCATATCTGAATAAAGAACCTATTCTCTGCTGCAGGCTATCAGACTATTGTCCTCAATAGTGACTTCTATTCCAGATTGAGGGATACGATCGAGGACAAGCTCAGGGACTACAAGAGCTCGCTCGTAGTGGATATATAATTTTGGATCATCGGGCTTCCTGTACGAAATGAATACTTTATAAGAGTAGCGAACCTTGAAGCTTACGTCCATAGGATGCCCTAAACGCATATGGGGAAATGTAAATGTATTTAGTTCTACGTTGACAGTTTTACGTTGCAGCCTCAGGATGATAGGGGATTTTTGGGCGCCACCAAAGCGCTGCAGAGCAATCGAGGGTTTCATGTCCCTATTGCCTGATTACTGCTAGGGAGAGAAGACGATGCCGATACAGTAGATTGTAAGATGTAGGCAGCACTGGTGCGAGGAGACCTTCACATCGCCTCACTGAGCATATTCGCTGCTTATCAACGCAATCTTCGAGCTGCGCAGCGCTAGGAAGACGCAAGCTTATTGATACATAATTTTCTTTGAGATAGCATATAAATTGCAGTTTGCGTCTCAGTATTTGTTACATTCAATATCATGAACGGCTCGGCTACTGAACTGAAGCTGAGAAGTCCTGTTCGAGTGCCTCGGACAAGCCGCTGCGACCTTCAGGCGTCTACGGGACGAACAATGAGAATTGATTGACCAGAATAGTGAAGAAAGAAGTGAGCTCCCCGACGGCACTCTTGGGCGAGGATTCTTGAACGGGACACTTGTGCTGCGATGCGAAATATATGTCAGAGTTTGTGATCGGAAATTTCGAGTGCCGAACTGACAGCAGCCAATCACGCAGCCACCAAATTGAAATCTAAACGCGGGATGTTCAGTCTAACTACCTCACGATCGATATTCTGAGCCGTCCGCTCACCCTGGGCCTTCTTATCATTCGCACAGTGATACGTGAACTGCTCGATATTGTCTGCATTGCAGGACACGGCCGGTTTGGGCATCTGAATGCAAATTAGCAAACGATGGCCTGTGCGAGATGTTAAATATGGTACTCACAGACCATTTATCATCTGTCCCGCATCCTGCACCAGCAGCAGCTCTTCGACTTGCTGCGCTGACCACGAGATGCCACTGCCAATACCAGCGGCGACCCCGGCAGCAGCGCTATCAGCGTCGCTGCTTTCTTCAAACCATCCGCTATGCCCTGGGGTTCTTGATCGACGTGTCACATTATCAGCGCTTCGCGACGCATGCTCTGCTTGCGCCATACAAGTTTTTGTGATTCACAAATGCGCGATGGCTGTTTACTGGTCAGTCGAGGTAGATGTTCATGGTCGATAGGATGTTCCATCTGGATTCGGGTGATGTTACGAACACCACACATTCGCCAATTCTACAGAGGCGTTAACGAGGGTCTCTATAGCTCCCACTGGGAGGGAGCGACCGCACATCACGAACTGTGGATGGATATAGAGACTCGGCGTGATTACCGCGCTTGAAAAAGGTATTACGCACAACGGAGAATCCAAGAACTTTCATTATTGATGTCCCCACACCACCCCAGCCCCGTGCCCTAGCCATCGGGCTATCCTCGGCGCATTCGAGCAGATTACTACTGGCCCTCCAGGCGTCCTCTTCTGGCAATCGTCTTTCGCTTTCCCTGACGACCGGTGCTCGATAGCCTCATCCGTACATTCGCAGCGATGTGGTCTGGCGAGAGCACCTGAGGGTGGATGATGTATAGGAAGTAGAGCTCGACCAATGAGGTAACAGATTGGGGACTGGAAGAGATATGAGACGCGAAAGCAAGCAATTGATGAAGGCGTACCAAGGAGTAGCATGAATGGCACTCGTGTAGTCCAAAGACAGACAACCTGAGGATTTGTCTAACGCGTTCCTCCCTCCTTCTTGTTCCTACCCCCCAACCCGGAACCTTCGCTGTTTCCTCAGCCTGAATCGCACCATGAACCACACTTGGAAGCGGAGGTAAAGCAGATGAGTTCGCTGATAACACACCGGCTATGAGAGTTGTGTTGGACGGCGCCTTTAGCTTCTAAAGCTTGTTCGGTGTGCGAGAGTGGACATAACATCAATGGCGGGGAGTTGAGTGACAGGAGGAACATCGCTTTGGCCATTGTAAGGTATGATTGCGGCAACAAGGAACTCGTCCCGGTTGGGTCCCAGTCATAGCGGAGATGAAGTGTTTTGCGTATCGATACTAGAATAGGCCCACGCATTGAGGAACTGAACGTGTATGACGCTACGATAACAGCGTTGGATACAATTGCGAAAGGACAGGTCGAGAAATGAAACCAAGACCAGTTTGGCGCCGGTTCGGCAACATCCTGCCCACGACGCACGTGGGACACAGGCTGAGACATAGACAGGCAAGTTTCAAACGCCGCCCCTTCGTGCCCCCATGCCGGACGACCGCTGTTATCCGCGTTGTACCCGCATCATATCGCCCAGAACGTCTCACCTTGCGCAGAGAACCTATTCGACTCCAGGTACCAGTACTGCATCGAGTGTGACGCGCGCCTTGCGATCTCCAGCTGCTCATAATAATATGACTCTGAACCGACACCGATCCGTCAACTAGGAGCGCTCTTTTTTCAGTCTGTGCCTGCCCTAGTCTCTCTTGGTCTTAATGCTGTGAAATGTGCCCACTACGTATCTAAAGAGATCTAGAGCCACAGGCTCAAGCGGGCTCTGTGAAGTGCACGAGACAAACTGCGTAATATCAATGGACTTGGACTGCAGTCCATCAGAGCGCACGGTCAGCGAAGCCCTACTCCCCCGTCTCCCATCTTCTCACGACCTACGATAGAGGGTGATGCTAGTCCCAATGCCAGTCGGATGGGTGCAATGTTGCCGCATCCAAAGTCTCCTTGGAGACATCGTGTCGGTGTCGACTCTGTGACAATAGCGAATGTTGTTCGTGACATTACTCGACCCGAATCTAGATGGCATAAAATATCTCCCATGGAACAATCAGAAAAACGCAAGGAGCGACAGAATTCCTCGGACCGTGACGCTAGGCGAATCTCGCATTCCAGAAGCTAGACTTGACTCTTTGGGAGAGTTGCGAGCTCAGGCGTGCTCAGATACCATGCTAATACTACTGTGAGCTCACAAATGCGTTCAAAGCGGCTGTCCGTCCATACCGTTATTAATTTAATGAAGGGCACATGCAGCTGGGAACCGAAACTCCTCCGGAAAGCAGATTTCACATAGGAACCGGTAAGGGCAAAACTGCCTGCTGGAGTCCTTCAGCGTGACGGCATAGGGGCTGGCCTTGTTCGCTAGAGAAGTCTCTGTTCCCAATGAGTCCTGGCGCTCCATTCTATTTCGTTTCATATTGCTTATTCTGGCCATCGGTGACCGGCTTGTGCTTGCTGCAGCGTATAAAAGAGATGCCTTAGCCTGCAGGACTAACAACAGCACCCAAACTTCCGTCTTTTTACTCCCACTTCACCAACATAGCAAGATTTTCACGATGAGCGCTGAGTCTTCTGCAGCTATCGTCGGAGGCTCCGTTATAGCATTCGACGACAAAGTTAGCGATCAAAATCGAGTTCGTGATTTCATACTTGGCCCTTACCACTCTTAACGTCCATACTAATTATGCGCTGCTCGAAGGAGGATGCCAAGAATTCTATACTATTTGCTCAGCTAGCCGCCGGCAAATCCAACGACAGGACCAAGGAAGCAAGTGTTTGGCTTAGCACCTTCATCGAAATGCTGGGAAAAGTGGGTTGGGTGGCCGCAAGCCCGAAGTAAGTGCTCTCCTTAGGCTTTGTCTTCTACTTGGAATTTGAACTTCTCCCGCTAAATCATGCCATAGGTTCACCCAAGTTGACGATCCCGCCCAATATGGCACCGTTGATAAGGCTGTGCTCAGCCTCCTCCAGAACACCCTCACGGCTCCTCAGCTGCAGCTCTTTGACAGCACCGTCCAGTCTTTCAAGGAAAACGAAATCGCGAATAAAATCTTTGACAGTTTATCCCAATCTACAAATAGTAGTGACGCAGCTACCTTCCTTACCGGCGTTGTCAACCCGTAAGTTGTCTTTTCTATCTGCGGCATGTGGTGTGACACTGAAACCTCTAATAGCACGAGCGATGGAGACATCGCCGTTACCACATCTTACTTCAATTACCAAACATCTGCAGAGATTACGACTACCTTTTTCAACAGCCTCACCGGCGCCCAGGTCTCTTTGCTTCAAGGTGCGTGATAGCAGCTTTAATATGCTATATCTGAATGTTGAACCTATTCCCCACTGCAGGTAATCAGACAATGATCCTCAACAGTAATATATACGGCACTGTGAGGGACGTAGTCAGACATAAGCTTGAGGCAGTAGGGTCGGAGTCGTATGTGGTGGATTTATAACTCTAGCTCGTCGGGCTTTTATGCGAAATAAATATTACATAAGAGTTGCCTCTGCACAGCGTGAAGCGTGAAAGTCATAGCATATCCAGAACGCATATTGGGTCGTATAAGCGTATTCAGTCCCCCGATTGACAGTTTTACTTCGAAGCCTCTGGATGATGGGGGATTTTGGGGCGTTACCGCAGCGCTGCAGAGCAATCGGGGGTTAATGTCTCCATTGCCCCACTACTGAGAAGGAGAGGAGACAATATCGATACGACAGAGTGTGAGATGGAGGCAGCATCAATACGTGGAGATCTTGAGGTCATCACACTACTCCTGCAAGTCAGACTCGATAGCAACGTTGAGACGAGGGCCAGGGGCTGCTAATATTCCTCTCCTCCATTCTATGCATCAGGTACTTACTAGTTCTCTGGCGCTGCCACGTCCTCTCTGACACTACGGAGACGCAAGCACATCCAAGACACATGTCAAAGAGAGGATAGGCGCCGCGTGCATCAGATGGTCATGGAATTGCGTGCACATTTGCGCACGTCCACTGCTCATCGACGTAAGATCTGAGCCGCTCAGCGCTAGGAAGGGGATTAAAGCACATCGATACACATCTCCCATAGGATAGCACACAAGCCACAGGTTTTGTCGCGACATCTATCACATTCAACATCGCGAACCGCTCAACTACAGAATCAGAGCTGAGAAGTCTTGTTCGAGTGTTTCGGACGAGGTTCCGAGACTTTCAGGCGCCTACAAGACGAACGATGAGAACTGAGTGACCAAAATGGCGAAGAAAGAAGTGAACTCACCGATGGCGCCCTTGAACGAAGATTCCTGAACGGGGCATTTGTGCTGCGATAAGAAATATATATCAGAGTCTGCAGAAAATTTCGAGTGCCGCACGTACAGCAGCCAAGCACGCAGCCATCAAATCGGAATCTAGATGCACAATGTTCAGCCTGGTAGCTCACGGTCGATATCGTAATCCGTCCGCTGACCTTGCGCATTCTTATCATTCGCACAGTGATACGTGAACTGCTCAATATTGGCCGCATTGCAGGACACGGCCGGTTTAGGCATCTGAATGCAAATCAGCACATGATCGCCTTCGCGTAATGTTGGAAGCAATACTCACAGACCATTCATCGTCTGTCACGCATCCTGCACCAGCGGCGGCTCCTTGACCCGCCGCTCCAACAGCACCTGCACCCGCGGTGGCAAGGCCCTGTGAGATGCCACTGCCAACACCAGCGGCGGCCTTGGAACCGGCGCTACCAGCGTCGCCTGCTGACTTCACGCCGTCCGCGACACCCTGGGGTTCTTGATCGACGGTATCAGCGCTTCGCGACGCATGCTCTGTTTGCGCCAAACGCACCACGTTTTTCATTCGAGTGTCTGCCACTAAGAGGCAGAACGGTGTCCTTGTTGTCGTCGTAGGCGAAGTTGGCTGCGCGTGGGGAGATCAGCAGAAGTCACAATGCACAGTGGATCACGCACCAGAATGGGCGACGGAGCGACGCCCGGCAGCGGCGGCAGCTCCAGCACCGATGGCCTCAACAGCACCTGCACCCGCGATGGCGAGGCCTTGGGAAACACCGTTGCCCACATCGCCAACGGCAGCGGCAGCATCGCTCCCAGCGAGGCCCAACTGTGTTATGCCATCCGAAATACCCCGCGGAGCTGAACATGTGTCGTCAGTTCTATGTAACACTGTCGTGGCGTGCATTGGACCACTTACTGATGTCGTCGTCGTTGGCAACGCGGGCTAGAGGGCGGGCAGTAGAGATCACTGCGCACGCAAGCATGATGATGGCTGAGAGTTGCATCGCAAAAGATCTTGTGAGTCGGACGCGAAATGAGTGAGGGGCCGGGTAAGGAGCGACGAGTTTTTGGGTAAAGAACAAAGCGAGGTTAGAGAACAGGACTCACGGGCGACGGAGCTCTTGTATTTGTACCCTCTTGTGGCTCGCAGAACGCAGGCTAGTGCCCATCGAGTTAGTTGGGTGTAACCCGTTGATGATCGCTAGCGAGTTGACGCCTCATTTTGGTGCTCTGCCAAACTCTATGATGTTGCCATTAGCAGGCGGCATATCCCTCGAGGTGTGTATGGGGTGCGTGGTTGAATTCCCAAGATGAGTTCATCTTGCACGGCATTCTGGTAGCCTGGGAAGTCCTTTGACCACTGGAAGGCATTGTAGATTGGAGGGGAGTAAAGGCAGAATGTTAGAGAACTGTTAGGGACGTGGAAGCAGTGATGAGCCTTACTAATAGTAGATAAGACTTCGATCGAGGCCCAGCGGCAAGCGGTGGCAATAGCGCGAACATCTTACATCGTAGGGAGCCCCGGAGTGGTCACACATCAAGCATCATGGACTGTGGATATCAATAGAGGCTCAGTGTGATTGTCGCACTCGAAGGAAGGTATTGCGAACAGCGAGAAGCCGAAACCTTTCACCATTGGTCCGCACGTCAAGATCAGGGCCCGGGCTAAAGTGGGTGCTCGAGACCGCCCGTCGTGCCATCACTTTCGTGGCAATCGGACGGGCTCAAAGTTTCTTAACGTCCTCGCCCAACAACTGGCGCTTGGCGAACATTTTCTGTGATCCATGCATTCGAGCGATGTGATCTGACGAGAACAAATGCGGATGGATAGTGTATATGAAGTAGATCTCGACCAATGAAGTAACATAATAATGACTGGAAGAGATGTTAGACGCGAAAGCAGTCAATTGACAGAGACGTACGAAGGAGTAGTGTGAATAAGTGGCACTCGTAGTCTAAGAGGCTACCCGCTTGAAGTCGTCGTGTTCACAAGCGCGTGCAATTGACGAGCCGCGAGAAGGCACGCCTTGAATAACACGGCAAGGAAGGCACTGAGTGTATCATAAGAAACTAATCAAGAAAGGTGATGAGTGTAATTGACGAAATGCAGGAAATGGGTCTCACATGCTCCCTAGAACGAGATCGGCCTTATTCTGTGCTCCCTCTTTCCACTCGCATTCCCTACCATCAAACAAAGCCCCTTCCTGCTCTCCTGAACCTCATCTCCCTCCCTCCTCGCTTCCCCTGAAAGGCCGGACGGAAGCACTACCATCGGGAAACCTGCTGTCGGTCCTAGGAGCGGCGGCTGGCAAGTGGTTCGTGTAAAAAGCAAGCTTGGTACTGCATGCCGTCTCATGCTTCCACTCGCACCGTAGAACCGATCGTGTAGAATGTGGAAGATGGCAGTGAGGAGTTGCCTCAGATTGGACGAGTGTTTGAGGGGTCTGGCAGCATTGAGGTACAAAGTAGTGATTGCGAAGTGTTACCCCAGAGAGGCTTTGCGTTTTCAAAGGAATCCACTGAACTCTGACCTTTCTTCAGGGAACAAGAGCCATTTGGTGCATCCTCTTTATCATCAACGAACTTTCCACTCTATCGTTGTCGCAAACGTCCCAGTTTGGCTCCCGTGATGGCGGACATGAAGTGCTTTGCGAGTCGGTATTGAGATAGGCGCACACGTTGAGAAATGGAATGCGTATGACGCTATGATAGATAATTTGCTACAATTGCGACAAGACAGGTTGAGGAACGATGAAACCGGTGACTGGTTGTCGGGTGGTGCGGCAGCGATTCGGCAACATCCTGGGACCGTGGGAGTCACAAAGCTCCTCTCTTGATCCCTCCCCCATGCCGGGCAACCACTCTATCAACATTGTACTCGCAAATATCGCCCGAAATGTCTCACTTGCGCAGAGAATCTATTCGATCCATGGCCACCCCCAATAACCGGTACCACACCAGGTATAACACAGACTCTCCAATCTCCTACTCAAGTCGACGTCTCGAATCTGGGCCAATACCACCCCGCCAATTAGGAGCTCTCCTCGCTCAGTCTGTGTCTTCCCTAGTCTCTCTTGGTCTTAATGCTATCAAATGCTCCCACCACGTATCCGGAGCCACATGAGTTCAAGCGGCCTCTGTCAAGGACACGGGGCAAACTAGGCAATACCGACTAAATTCACGAGACACGCGGTCATCGAAAACCTGCTTCTCCGTCTGCCATCTTCTCACGACATACGCCAGAGCTTGATGCTTGTTTCAGTGCCAGTGGAATGCCCATAGACATCATCCATGTGATGAAGTATGTAAGTAGCTCCCGAGGTTCTGGACTTGTCGGATACGGCTACGCCTATGACTGGATGCAGTGTTGCCGCATCCAGCCGCATCCAGAAGTCTCTTTTGAGACGCGACTTACGAGTCGCATCACGTCGATATCGGCTCTGAAGCAATGTCAGTGTAGTTCAGGCGCCAACACGAATCACATCTTTGTAGCTCGTAAGGTCCTCGATCAGCAGCTCAACACTTCGGTCTGACATTCTGCAGCGCACCCTCACATCTGCGCTCTTATTAAAACACTCGTGCCGATTCCACTAGTCTCTGGAACCGCTCGCGCTCGACCAACTGAATACCCACATATGCCCAACTGGAGCGGATGTAACTTCTGGCAATGCCCAGAAGCTGGACAATAGCAATCCGTCAGTGGCGCACAAGCAAGAAAACTGCAGATCGATGCGTGTTTGTACGGATTCGATCAAAGTATAATCCAAGTCTAACAGTAACAATGAGTCAAACTTCAAGAGCACTGCGTGTGGTGCAGGCCACCAAATTGTCTCGCAGGGCCACCTCGTGCTCCTATTCGTCTTCAGGGGGCAAGCACATATTTAAATGTTGGTTTCGACGACTATCTGCGCGCGCCGGGGTGTGCGGGACCCAGGTGCGCATTGGGCATGATGTGAAGTAGCGGCGACAGATTCATGTTCAACCATACAGAGAATGATGGCCCTGACAATAATTAAGCCTGAGCAGCAAGTTGTTTCTCGCATCCGAGACTGGCCTAGTCGATAGCGGAAGCGAGCGCGAACCGTGAATACACGCTGCACGCTGCATGGCCATCTCACCCAGCCCCAGCTCAGCGCCAAAGGACATAGAAGCCAGGTACGCCAGCTAGGTTCGAGCATCCACACTTCCGCACCCTTTTGTGCCCAGTCCGCCATGCAGCTCTTCAAGTCTACCCTGTGCGCTGTCCTCTCCTTCGCCGCCATCGCCGCCGCTGTCTCCATCGGCATTCAGGAGCGGTTCATGCGTGAGCTCGCGTACAGAAGCAGCTCTGATATCTGTATTTTGCAGGAGTGTGTCGGGGGTCAGTCACTCGTATCTCATTGACAATTTTATATCCGATCCATAGCATTATATTCCGCGTAGCTCTCCGACACTGCCCTTCCTCCGGACGTGAAGCTTACGGTACAAGGTCCTTCTGTCCCCGCCGCCGAGTCATGAAGCCGGGGTTATTGCGAGAATGATTACGAGTGCTGCGCAACGATGTGCGATATTGAAGAGCGGGTGCGCTCCGTGCGGGAACGCGTGAACATCACAGAAACCAGTGCTGATGTCGTTTGTACAGATATGCTACGGATTCCATGGCTTTCTTCCCCCTGAATTAAATCCGAATTTGGGAGTCTGCCTACCGGAGACTGGTGCTTATATACGCATCTGTATGATGTATGTCCTGTCGTGAGATATCAAGGCGTCTAGCGCGGTGTATGAAAATGTGACTTGAATGCTGGCGCATTGGATGAAGCGGCTGCGGGATATCATCGTGCTCAATCAAAGCTGACACGCGATTCTGACACGACATCGTGTTATGGATTTGATAATTTCGCAGGGTGTTTCGCACCGGCGTGGCCCCCGCTGGGAGAGCCGGGGTGGCTAGAGGCTGCTGGGGACCGGCGGCGCGCGTAGCGCGCTGAGCGAATGCACCGACGTGGTGGTCTGGTTGTGTGTGCTACGACATGATCATGCTACTGCTACAGGAGAACCTCAGACTTCCGCTCCGACTGGCCTGCCACTGGCGGGGCCTCGGGCCCCCGCCACACCGCATAACTGCGCGATGCAACTCTTCAAGTTTGCAATCTGTTCAGCGCAAATGGCCCAATCGCGGCGGGCGAGGGGCTGGCCCTGATGCTGCATAGTATACAGACGCATATACTTAGATCACCCCCCCTGAATCCGTCCACGAAACTCGAGCTCTCAACGTGCACAGGCGCCTGTGTGGGGAATCGCAAAACGCCACCGCATCCTGAAATCATCTTCGGATGTCTGTCACGTGCCCCGACAGGACCAGACGAACCAGCAGCGCACGCGACCGAGGCACCACAGACACGACGCCTCAATGCCCCACGTCCGCGGCACACCACACAGCACGACGCGACACGCCCATCCACAGCGGAACGCCCGAAAGAGAGCAAACAAGATCAATACGCATACGAGTCCAATAAGATAGCACAATACACAACACACAAGCGCACTCCAAAGCGTCCAGAACCCACCCACAGCTTACAGCAGCGCGCCCAGCACCCCCGCGAACACGAGCGCCCCGCTCAGCGCGAGCCCCGACCCGCCCACGGCCGCGGGCGCCGCGCCGGAGCTCGACCCGCCCGCCGCGCTGCCGCTCGGCTTGCTGCTGCTCGCGGTCGTCGCCGCCGACGCCCCGCTGCTGCTCGCTGCCGCCGAAGAGGACGATGAGGCTGCCGCGGAAGAGGAGGAGGAGGCGCCGCTCCCCCCGCTCGCGGTCGTCTGCCCCGCCACATCTACACCACACCATCAGCACGCGCTCAAAACGAAAGGGAGGGGGGAGGGGAGGGGAAGGGGAGGGAAGGAAAGGGGAGGGGAAGGGAAGGGAAGAGAGACGCACACTGCGCGAAGCTGGGCAGGCTGTAGTTCGCCTCGACGTACGGCTGCGTCCAGTTCATACCCACGCCGACGGGGACGAGGTGCGCGAACGCGCCCTTGAGCTGCGTGTAGTAGTCCACCGCGGTCTGCATCGTGAAGTTCGTGAGTTCGTGCGTGAGCCTGCCGGGTCGCTCGTCAGCATGCATCCTGTCACTCGGGGGAAACGGGGGGAAAGGAAAAGGAAGGGGGCGCACATGATCGTCCCCGCGTTCGCGAACGTCCCATTCTTCGCCCGTGCGATCAAATTCTCATAATTCTACCCAACCCAATCAGCACAACCCCCCATCCCACACCACCGCACACACGCACCTGGTCGACCTCGGCCTGCACGCTGGGCCCGTTGTAGTCGAAGCTGTCGTAGGCCCAGACGATGGTGGT
This sequence comes from Athelia sp. TMB, assembly GCA_014898675.1. NCBI lineage: Eukaryota > Fungi > Basidiomycota > Agaricomycetes > Atheliales > Atheliaceae > Athelia > Athelia sp. TMB. The sequence continues at coordinate 72,469 of JACXVL010000079.1, read as the reverse complement.
GAGGTTGAGCGCGGCGGCGATGCTGCGGATGCGGTCGTCGACGTCGCCGTACGGCGGGCGCCAGCACTTGGGCGTCACGCCCGTCACCGCGCGGATCATCTCGCGCTGTCACCCATTCCATCAGCGTGCGTCCTTCTCCCATCTCATCAAACCGAAAAGGGGGGAGGAAAGGGAAGGGAAGGGAGGGAGAGGGAGACTCACGGCGTAGTAGAGCTCGGCGAAGGCGCCCTCGGAGTCGACGGCGGTCATGTACGGGTGCGACCACGTGTGCACGCAGATCTCGTGCCCGTCGGCGATCGCGCGCTGCGCCTGCAGCGGCCAGTTCTGCACGTTCGAGCCGATGTAGAACATCGCTGGGGGTAGGCGTTAGTGCGGGTCGAGGAACGCGTGAAAGGACGGATGGGGACATGAGGTTAGGGGGGCAAAGACGCGGGCACTCACTGGCTTTCTGGTTCTGGCCGGAGAGGTAGTCGTAGAACGCGTTGTGGCTGCAGTTCGGGCCGTCGTCGAAGCCGTACCCGAGCGTGTTCGGCTCGGGCACGCCCGTGATGTCCGGCGCGAGCCCCGCGAGCTTCGGCGTCGTGCACTGCTCGTACGTCCACCAGCAGTCCGGGTCGTTACTCGGATAGTTCACGCCGGAGAAGTCGCCCTGCACGGTCCCGCGCGGCGCGATGTCGGTCGGGATCGACGGCTTGATCTGCGCCCAGAGCGCGTTGGCCGCGGCGTCGCCCGCGACGAGGACCGCGGGCTGCACCCAGTTCGGGGGGTAGCTCGCGGAGAGGGCGTCGACGGGCGGGTAGTCGTACGGCGTGCACTCCTGCACGGGGTCGGTGATCGCGGCCTCGCTGGCCTCGTTCGTGGGGGCCGCGGCGGGCACGGCGGCGGCGGCGCCGAGGAGGGAGAGGAGGACGAGGGGGAGCATCGTGGGCGGTCGTGCAGAGCTGGCTGGGGACGGGTCTTAATAAAGGTGCTATCTATAGCATCAGGGCGATCTCCTTTTCGCTGCCAGCGGCACGCCGGCACGTTTAGCGGCTCGTTCCCACGCGGCCTGCCCGGCCGCAAATGACGCGTGATCGAACGGGGGCGTCGGGCGCGATGGTGTGCTCGTGAGTGCCAGTAGCGCCCGTGTAAAAGTAGCACAATTCAATATGGCGCGCTATACATAGGACCTCTGAGGCTAGAGGAATATCGAGAAGACGCCCCATTTATAGGTCCGGGCTAAAGCGACCACGGGACTGCCAATATCGCTTTGATGCGCGTGCCCAAGGCGTGAAGAAGCGCGGGTCCAGCCGATTGGGGCATTTCCACTGATGGACAGTATAGCTGGGACCTTGTGGTTGCAGCGGTATGGAGGTATGGGTAATGGAGCACCCGAGAAGAGTCGAACAAAGTGCCGCTAATAGCAGCTAGTGGCCTTCAATGGCCTGCCCTCGTCAGCGCCGATCACCGCACGCATGTGAAGCACCACGCACCTTTACACTCGCCATCGTCGCGCACGCCCTGCGCCCAGAGCAGTGGCCAATCTGCCTTAGGACATTGGCTGCCGCACAAGCCACGCCCCACTAATGCGAGTGTAGTCATTCGTATCAGAGAACAGCGAGCGTCTCTGCAGGCGGTTTGAAGATCTGCAACTGCTCTGCAGAGTCAGACGAATGGCAGAACGCAAGAGGTGCAACATGGCGAACACAGGCGGGTGTGGGGCCATAGGTGGTCCTCAAAGCGGGACGAGTGACGTTGAATTTACAAGTGCATGACAGAGTGCGCGGCACCTGCACAGTGGCGGATGACGTCACCGCACGTGGCCACCGAGCTAACTCAAATAGAGCATATTTGCAACCACCAAATCGCAAATCTGAGTGGAAATTTGATGACAGCGGAATGAGGTTTTGATGACAGCGGAGTGAGGTTTTGCTGACAGCTGAATGAAATTTTGAAAGTGGAGACGTGACAGCACAGCTGTAACGCTGAAGGCTGCGATCCAGTGCTCAGCGTTCGGTTGTAGGGGCCAGATTCAATCGATCACAACTGGTCACAAATATGTCACAGAGGCTCCACGACAGCTGAGTGAGGATTTCGTGACAGCGGAGTGGGGATTTGATGACAGCGGAGTGAGGATTTGCTGACAGCTGAGTGAACATTTGAAACGCCTTGCAAATATGCTCTAATCGTAAAATGTATGCCTCCGCCACGCGCTGCCTCCGCTCACGACCCACCACCACCACATCCCCGCTGCACAAATTCTCTTATAGTCCCGACCTGCCAGCACACGATGCCGCCCGGTCGCCCTCGCTGCCCCGAAGACCGAGTGCTCAATCCCGCTGGCGGCAGAGCGTGCCCTTCGATGCCACCTTCGAGTCCGCGTCGCAGCACCGCGGTGGCTCGCGTCCTCAGCGCTGGCCCGCTCAATTCGAGGCGCAAGTCGTCTTTCGCTGCCCGTCCCCGCGGCCCCCTGAAGTGCTAATATCCCAGATTCATCACACGCTGCATTCAACAACGCTACATCATTTACATCCGCTCGATCTCAAGCCGAAATACCCCGCCGCCTTGTGCGCATCGCATATTTACACATTTCCGCACCAAAGTCATCATTCAGGCCGGCTAGTCGCAGATCCCCTAAAGCATGCATGCGTCAGCCGGTGCCGCCATCGAGCGCGCGGGGACGTACGCCATAGCCGCTGCTGTAGTCGCACTCGAACGGCTCGCAGCAGGGGAGCTCGGCGCCGCAGTGGAGCCCGCGCGTGGCGCAGAACGCGCTGTTTGCGTCCGGGAGCCGCTCCTGGGTGGCGATGGAGACCCCGGCGAGGGAGAGCGCGGCGAGGAGAAGAGACTTGAAGAGGTGCATTGCGTGGGCGGATGGGGGAAGGGCGTACAGAACGCCGTTGATGAGCTAGCTTTTATGCATCTTGGCGCTCAGCTGGGACGGGGCGAGATGGCTATTCAGTGCGCTGCTCGCTTCCGCAATCGACTAGGCCAGTCCCGGACGCGAATATCGGCCTGCTGGTCCGCGCGGCAGCACGGCAGGCCCATTCTATCGGGCGTTTGAATTTGAATTCCGCCATATGTCGCAACACGTGCACCCCCCCGTGACGCCTGGGCCACATCCCGGCGCGCAGATATTCTGGGCGTCGAATTCGGCATAGCGCGCGGCGCTTTCTTGAAGCTTGAAGTTTGATTCACTATTATACTTTGATTGGATACACAGATCTACCACTATATGCGCTTGCGCCACTTCATCGCTTACTTCAAGTGGCCAACTCGAACATCTCAAGGCGCGTCTCTCATTGGGGCAATTCCTGGCTCGCGTATCTCTCTCGAACGTGCCTGCGCTGCGCTGCGGAGGCTTCTGGAATGTCGGCACGTGGTGCGTAGCGACAGATAGAGGCCCAGCGTCCCAGCGGCTTCCTTGCTGGTGTCCGGTCTTTTGTCGGCTGACATGCTTAAATAGGCGTGCTTGACGTCGTTGAAAATGGAATTTGGTTTAGAGTTGATCATACTGCATGGGGCCACCCCTGACTCGTGTGCATTAAATTCAGAGGATCGTCCTGATCAAATCGCCTATTCCAGCATGTGGTAAATCTCCCGCACACTCGTTTACCTTTTAGAAAATGGGTGCATACGAACCCGCTTTCAGACACGTATAATTTCCATTGTTCATCGAACTCTGACAGCATACGATAACTCGTTGAATGACCTAGTCAAGGTCACTACTCATGGTTCAAGCGGAAACGCCATCCTTGACGGCGATCCATGCTGGCCTGGCCTGCAAAGTCTCCAGCCACCTAATACGGATGACGCCCGTTATCAGTTTGCTGATCAGTGCAATCAAGCGCGGCATACGCACTTGGAAACGTGGGGCCTAGCGGAGATCAACTCGGGGTTGATGTCCTTCACCAGCGTACCGTACGGGAGGTGGAAAAGATCGGCCAGAGTAATTTCCTGCTCCATAATACTGTTTAAGAAAGGAGTCTTCTGAAAAAAAGCTGCCACTGACGTTACCGGCGACATATTTCTGCTTGCTCAGAATATCTTCGTAAATATTGAGCTTGGCTTCGAGAGCGGTGATCAGCCCCGCGACCTTCGCTTCGTCCGCGTCCAGTCCAGCGAACCTGTAAAATATGAGCTGTTGAATAGCCGAAAGTGCCGCGACACCACATACAACTTCTTGAAGACTTTTTCTGCGACCAGTCCATACGCCGCCTCGTTGAAGTTGGCCAGCTCAACGGAGGCCGCTTGCTCGAAGAGGGCGTTGGCTTTGATCTCAGAAGGGATAAGCGCCGCCCCCGCAGGCGGGTACCTGGCCAGGAGATAGCGGCATATAGCACGGCTTTCGTACAGCTCAAATCCATCGTCGTTCTGAGATACAAATTAGTACGCCCATCTGTTGTAAAACCAGCGAATCCCGCTTACGATGTAGGGCACCTGCCCGAATGGCTGCTTCGCCAAGAACTCGGGTGCCTTGTGTTCGCCTTTGAGGAGGTCGATGTTCACGAAAGCGAAAGGAACGTCCAGTTCTTTGAGCACAACCGCCACGCGCTTGGTGCAGGCCGAGTAAGAAGTGCCGTAGAGTGTCAAGACCATTTTGAGTATTGAAAGAGTTTCTGAGAGGATGTGGAGTGAGAGTGGGTGCAGGTAGAGGGATAGAGAACTGTGAGTCAAACATGGGCCCTGTTTAATATTATGGACTTTCGAGGATCAGCACGTGATCCGATGAACATGCCTCGATAATGCTTTACAAGCAACAGTATGATCGTGTATCAGAAACGGCACCTCCCGCTCCCAGTAGGAGTGGAATGAGATGGCGGCGGCTACTAAGGTGGCCACAGAGTTGTAAATTTGGAACATATCACTGTGGGGCGCGTCAGCATTGCTCAGCAGTCCTCGGGGATGCGGGGAAGGTCACATGACAGCAGATGTGGTTGCGGGTTGCTTGGGGACATGCCCCACGACGCTGTAAGAATCAGGTACAGATCAAGCAAAATCACCCTCGAAGGGACGCATTGGGCACGTGCTGGCGTTACTTTCAGGCGGCGTTACCAATATTTCTGGATCGCCAATAGTCAGCTGTTTCGCCCAGATGAATGCTGTATAGAGTTAATCCGAATTCAACGGTGACAATATTCAGACGATTCGGAAGTTAACTATTCTATCAATACGCTCAGTCCCGCCCATACCAAGTCTAAAAGCGAAAACGCACATCTTGGATCCGCACTTTCATCTGAGCAAACGTCTCTGCCATTCGCGCGAGCCGCCCACTCAGCCTCTAGCACTTTCATGCTCCGCGATAGCAACGGTACGGTTGTCGGTGTCCACCATTTCTAGCGGTGAACGGCACCAGCAGACGCATCTTCTCGTACAGCGCGTATCTAGCACCGGTCCACTGAGCAAGATCGGTGCGAGCGAGCATCGTATTTAGGACGCATGGATAGAGACAGGCCTAGGGCAGAGTCAGGTTTGTGACTGTCGTGGGGTGTGCTCGCATAAAGTATTGTGCGTCTACGATTGACTTCTCGGTGCACCAAATGAGCGCCAGTGAGATGTTCGATTGCCGGGAGAAGTCTGTCGATGTATTGTGGTACAGATAATCAAGGTACGCGTCGATACTAGCGCAATAGAGAAGATGCAGACGTTTGGAGAGGTCGAGTCGGCCAGCCAGCTCGTCAGAACCAGTCGGATATACAAGGCACTTAGTGATAGTTATGTCACGCTATTCATTCGTCAGCTGCAAGCTCGCAAAAGCACGAGATAACAGTTTGTCTCAGGATGGCGAATGAATCGGACACCAGGCGCGTCGAAAGAAGAAAGAAAGCCAAAGACTCTCCAGAAAAGCCTAAGCGCGAAGATTGCAAAGTGGTCGAAGCGCAAAATCAAAATTGACAGTCGATCGGCAGTCACCGTGACACGTAAGCACGTGCCTGTATGACGCATTCCAGTTTTCACCTCGTTTCTTGATCGCATCCACGACCGCCTCTTCCTGTGGGTACATGTGCGTTTCCTCAGCTGCCAATGCTGTAGGCCAGGAGCTGTAACTCTTCACTATGTCTTGCCGCCGAGCCCACCACGCCACAGGCCTCATGCATATATTGAAGTTCGCATAGTGAATCCCGATTTGGAATGGTCGATCGAGCTTATATTACTAAGGCTCAGGTAAGCTGTTGTCACGTTTTTAGCATTCTTCCTGTGATCTTGAAAGCACTTCCCCGTCTACTAGATTGTCGTGTAAGATGAACTCGTCTTGGGACTTCCGGAACGTTCTCACAGAGATATCTTGAGGACTTGCAACTTGGTGCTTTCTCGCTCGGTCGATTATGGTAACTGCTGATGCAATTCCGAAATGAGCTTGACTGGGACGAAAATGGGGCGTTAAGTAACTCTGAATCGTTCACGATCACCATCGGCCTATACCCAACTAACCCGATGGACACTAGGCTGCCCCTGCCAGCTACTAGAGGATACAAATACACGGGCCCGTCGTGAAAGTTCTGTTCTCTACCTTCGCTTCGCTCTTTACCCAAACACTCGTTGCACCTTACCCCGCTCCCCACTCTCTTTCCCCCTGCTTTGCTCGTTCTTTTCAGATGCAACTCTCAGCCCTCGTCGTGCTTGCTTGCGCAATCATTTCTACTGCGCGCCCTCTGACCAGTCCTGTCAACGAAGGCGCCATCGGTAAGTTGTCCAACGCGCACGACGAGGGCGCTGCACAACACTGAAGACACATATTCAGCTCCACGGGGTATTGCGAATGGTATAACACAGCTGGGCGTCGCTGGTAGCGATGCCGCAGCAGCCGTCGGCGATGTGGGCAACGGTGTTTTCCAAGGCCTCGCCATCACGGGTGCGGGTGCCGTTGAGGCCGTCGGCGCTGGAGCTGCCGCCGCCGCTGGGCGTCGCTCCGTCGTCCGTTCTAGTGCGTGATTCACTCTGCATTGTGACTTCTGTTAATCTCTGTGTTTGCAGCCAACTTCACCTACGACGACAATAAAGACACCGCTCTGCCTCTCAGTGACAGACACTCGAATGAAAAACGTGGTGCGCCTGGCGCAAACAAAGTCTGCGTCGTGAAGCACTGATAACGTCGATCAAGAACCCCAGGGAATCGCGGACGGCTTGAAGTCAGCAGGCGACGCTGGTAGCGCTGGTTCCGTGGCCGCCGCTGGTGTTGGCAGTGGTATCTCACAGGGCGCTGCGACCTTTGGTGCCGGTGCTGTCAGCGCAGCAGGTCAAGGAGCTGCTGCTGGTGCAGGATGCGTGACAGATGATGAATGGTCCGTGAGTATTGCTTCCAACATTACGTGAGGCCATCGTGTGCTGAGTTGCGTTCAGATGCCCAAACCGGCCGTGTCCTGCAATGCGGAAAATATTGAGCAGTTCACGTATCACTGTGCCAACGATAAGAATGCGCAAGGTGAGCGGGCGGACTCCGATATCGACCATGAGGTGATTACGCTGAACATCGCGCACTTAGATCCCGCTTTGATGGCTGCGTGCTTGGCTGCTGTAAGTCCGGCAATCGAAATATCTGCACAGACTCTGATATATATTTCTTATCGCAGCACAAATGTCCCGTTCAGGAATCTTCGTCCAAGGGCGCCATCGGTGAGCTCACTTCTTTCTTCACCATTTTGGTCACTCAGTTCTCATTGCTCGTATTGTAGGCGCCTGAAAGTCTCAGAGCCTCGTCCGAGACACTCGAACAAGACTTCTCAGCTCCAGTTCAATAGCCGAGCAGTTTGTGATGTTGAATATAATAAATGCTACGGCATGAACTCCTTGTGTGCTGTTTTATGGGAGATGCATATCGATGTACTTGCGTCTTCTGCACAGCGCTGCGTGGCTCAGATACGTGCGGCAATGTGCGCCCAATTTTGTGACTGTCTGATGCACGTGGCACCTATTCTCTCTTCGGCATGCTTCTTGGATATGTTTGGGTATCTGTATTGTCTAGGCGTACTGCTCGGCGGCTGAATATTGTACAAGTATCTGTTGCATACGATGGGGGAGAGGAATGTGGGCGGCACCCAGCCCTCATCTCGACGTTGGTATTGACACATCGTCTTCTCTCCCTAGCAGTCGTCGGGCAATAGGGATGTAAACACTCTTGGTTTCTCTGTAGCGCTGTCGCGTCCCCAGATCCCTTATTATCCTGAGGCTTCGACGCAAAACTGTCAACGGGGGACTGAACATGTTTATATGACCCACATATACATTTTGAATATCCTATGTCATTCAAATTGTACAACTCTTTTGTAGTATTCATTTCGCATAGAAAGCCCGATGATCGAAAATTATAAATCCAGCATATACGACTCCGCATTGGCCCCAAGCTTCTCCTTGATTGCGTCCCTCAACTGGTCATATATCTGCCTGTTGAGGATAATCTTCTGATTGCCTGCAGTAGGGGGTAGGTTCATTATTTAGATATGCCATATTATTGCTATTGCACACCTTGATTGAAAGAGACCTGGGCCCCGGTGAGGCTGTTGAAAAAGGTAGTCGTGATCTTTGCAGATGTTTTGTAATTGTAGTAAGATATAGTAACGGCAGCATTTCCATCGCTCGTGCTATCAGAGGTTTCAGTGTCACATCACATGCCGCAGATAGAAAAGGCAACTTACGGGTTGACAACGCCGGTAAGGAAGGTAGCCGCGTCACTATATGTAGATTGGGATAAACCGTCAAAGATATGAATGGCGGCGTGATTTTCTTTGAAAGACTGGACGGCGCTGTCGAAGAGCTGCAGCTGAGGTGTCGTGAGGGTCTTCTTGAGGAGGCTGAGCACAGCCTTATCAACGGTGCCATATTGGGTGGGATTGTCAACTTTGGAGAACCTATGGCATGATTCAGCGGTAGAAGCTGACATTCCAAGCAGAAGAGAAAGTCTGAGCAGAGCGCTTACTCAGCATTTGCGGCCGTCCAACCCACTGTTTCCAGAGTTTGGATGAAGGTGTTGAGCCATTGACTTGCTTGCGAGGTCTTGTCGTAATTGGTGCTGGCAGCTAGCTGAGCGAATAGTGTAGAATATTTGACATCCTCCTTCATGCGTGCATAGTTAGTACAGGCGTGAAGAGTGGTAGGGGGCAAGTATGAGGTCACGAACTCGATTTTGACCGTTAACTTTGTCGTCGAATGCTATAACGGAACCTCCGACGATAGCTGCAGTAGAGTCAGAGCGCATCGTGAAAGAAGCTTGCTATGTTGGTGAAGTGAAAAGTAAAAAGACGGAAGGTTGGGTGCTGTTGTTAGTCCTGCATGCTAAGGCCTCTCTTTTATACGCTGGCAGAGTTCTGGTCCCCAGCTTCGGTATGGGCGGACAGCCGCTTTGAACGCATTTGTGAACTCACAATCTTATTAGGATGATTTCTGGACACGCCTAATCACGCAATTCTCTCATCAATTAAGGTCTAGCTTCTGGCATTCGAGAGTCACCTTGTTCAGGTGCTGGCCTTACAGTTTGTGGAAGCTCCTCTCTCCTTGCGTTTTTCTGATTCTCTAATGCGGGATGGTTATTTACATTCCCTCTGGATTCAGTTCGAATGATGTCACGAACGATACGTCTTTCCAAAGAGACTTCTGGATGTGGCAACATTGCATCCAATCGTGGGCGTAGCCACGCCTGACAAGTCTAGAATCGCTACAGCTACTTCCATGAATTTCTTCCCTTCTCTGCGCTGAAGAAAGTAAATTAATCTGGGATCTTTCTGGAATAAGTGTCTAGCACCGGAGCGCGTGTATCACTGCTAAAGCGGCATTCCATTGGTGCTTCATACAGCGGCTCAACTCACTACGTCCTTGTGTTAACGTAGATTGTTATTCAAAGCTGTCTTTGTCAATCTCTCTTGCGCTTTATACCCATGCTTCTTAGGTATAGTCTCATTGATTTGTTCGTAGTTAACAGTCTGATTAAGAGTTAGTAGGAAAAGCTCTGTAGAATTTCATGATACGGATAACATATCACGATTTTAGTTAAGTAGTCCAATTCTCTTGGAGTCAAGAATGGCCCTCTGAACGTCGCGCCGACCGCTAGGGTGGCGGAGTGGCGTGGTTTTGGCGACTGCCATTTCGGGATGGGCACCCGTCTGGCTCCGAGTCCGAGTCCATTTTCCTTGCCCACTACCGTCTTGAAGTATCTGCGTTTGACATTGACCTGATCAGCTAACATCGATAAACAAACAGTCTACACGGTTTTAAAAACATATACTCGATGTCATTCATCGCGCAGGACTGCAAGATTGGGTCGCACGCGCATTGGGAGGGCTTAATAGCAACAGAAGCCAAGCAATGAAGTCCCTGCAGGGTGGCAGAGGGTGGCGGCGATGGCACGAATGGAGGATTTCATCGCGATAGTGGAATGGAGGGATGTGAGATCAGGCTGAGAAATATGCCAGTAAGGAGTGCCTTTTGTTTCTATGTTCGAACCACCTAATGGTTAGTGCTATCGCCGAATTTCATTTCCGACCTCATGACATGACATCTACAAGCGCGCAGAACTAAAGCATGTCCCGGTAGCCTGAAATCTCCTGCAAGATTTTGACAACCTCGAACCAAAGGCTATTTGTATCTTACGTTTCGACAGGTGACGGCTCGACTTCCCAGAGTCTCGTGAGTGTTCCTGCTTCATCTTGCGGATGCCGAGCACATCATTTACCGACAATAGTGTATCTGAGCCGATGCTATGGCCAAAGCTGGTCTTTCTCGGATTCTACACTCATTTCCTTCGTCTCCTGCATGGTGACGGCAGCGCGCTAGGACGCGGAATTTCTTTCAGCAGGACGGGCGCACTTCGAATCAGCTCCAGGTGAGAAAGAAACCATCGCGGGCTGAGCTCCGACCCACCGAGCACCAAGGGCCTGGCTAACATCGCTGCATCGACTGCCTCGTGGATCGTGAACGTGTGGGCCACGATTTCATAGCGATAAGATCACAGGTTTTGAATCTCCAGTACTCTACTCGTCCCTGTGTCGAACTTATTATTGCAGCCGGATATGAATTTTCATATTTAAGAATAGGGCAGACTGATAGTCGCCTCGTGATTTCAGAATAGCCTTACCAGTTCAACCCGCGGGCGCCACCGATATCATGGGCTGCCTGACTGTCTTGCTGTGACATTGCCACTGATCGCTCTCTACCTATGACATCGGATGGATCACCTCAGCTGCTCTTGAATCCAAACCCGAGGCGGCTGTCATATTCTCTGCTGTCAAGGCTCAAAACTTGCTCATAAAATGAAATCACTAGGTGCTGTCCAAGAAGCAGGCTCCTACCAAGCCGTACGGTTCGAGGGTGAAGGCTGATTATCGATTGTGCACGCAATACTGAGTACCGACAAAAATTCGGACAAAATAATAAATCACGGAACTTATACCCAACTTCACCTTCACCCTCTCACCGACGGCTTGCACAAAACATCGGTAAACAAGCGCGCCACACGAACTGATTCCGCGCGAGCTAGCTCTCGATTATCTCTCATCTTCCAAGCTGGCGACATATACTCAGGCTAATGCTATAATTGATAGTCTGTCTGTCAATAATGTGACTACTTTTTCTTTCATATTGTCATTTCTCACAAATCGGCACTACAACGACCGCCCATGCACCAAAGACTTGGTGCTACACACAGACTCCATTCTGCAAGCTTTTGAGCAGCATGAACATGTGGCGGACTCGGCAATGCAGTGAGCAGCACAATACATGGAAGCTAGCTACGCCGCCGCTGTCAAAAACCTCGCACATGTCAGTACTTAGCGGATTTCACTTCCGCGCCATTCACACCTCGGAAGATCAGCTCAAGACATTTCAAATCGAAGACTTGGCCCCCAAGATGGAGCAGTGCGCGCCGGAGCTTTGGCGTCTGATGGGCCTGCTTCTTGTAGCCGATCGTCACGCCAGCCAGCGGCGCCTCCGCGAGAGACAGATGGAAGACGGCGCCAAGCTGCCAGGGACACGGTTCATAGCCCAGTTTCTCGCGTATTTTCTGCCGCATTTCATGTATAGATGGTACATCTGTGCCTGGAGTGTTAGCCATACTTATTCGACGCGTTACAAGCCACTTAAAAAGGAGGGAGCGAGTGGACGACAAAATATCTGAATATTTTCAGGGGAATTGCTTGCAGTTAATTTCGGGTGGCGCGAAGTGGCGCACTTGTTTACCGATGTTTTGTGCAAGCCGTCGGTGAGAGGGTGAAGGTGAAGTTGGGTATAGAGTCCGTGATTTGATAGGTGGCGTGAATTTTGGATAGTATTATGATCTTGTACACTATATTCGATAATAAGCCTTCACCCTCGAACCGTACGGCTTGGTAGGAGCCTGTCCAAGAAGTAGATCTAGCCGTCTTTGGGAGGAGTTGCCGAGGAACCCGAACCTGAGGCTCAAGGTGGCGCTAAGCTCGGCATTTCCCTTGCCGGGCCTACCATATTCCGAATCAAAGGCAGATCGGCACGATCAAGCGTGGCTCAGGCAATTCTGAGGACAAGCAAAGGCCGTTCCTTCTCTGTTTGGATTAGCAATGAGCTCTCTGGGCGCTCTATGCCGGCTCACTTTAGGCAATACACTACTTGAATCGCAAACCAGGAGGTCGCTAAAGGCCGCTTCGGCTTCTGGCTTGAATGAGGGTTGTCTCTGTCAGCATGGCAAATGGCAATGCCAGAATTCGCGACCCCGCGCTCAGAACGGGACGCTCAGTTGGAATGTAGAATACTTGGATTCCATCCCGTTTCTTTCGCTGTGTTTGTCTGGAGCATTCACCCTGACTCTGCGGCAATTCCCGTGCACTCGTCGAGACCTGTCGAGGCTTTCATTCAAATTTCAAAGGTGCCGTCTCGAAGAATGAATTGGCAAACATTCCGAAGCTAAAGGTCGTGATTGTATCAGATGCGGGTCACCGAGCTTGCACCGAGCCGATTAAGACGACCAGGGGAGCAGCATAAATGTAGTTCCCTCATGCTCGGCCACCGCCAACCAAGCCCCCACTGACGACCTACCATGAAAACGACCGTACCTAACGAAACCAGCCCTTTGCTTCCTGCTCAACCAGCGGAAGATCCAGCATGTTACAAAGCGAGGCAGATTACTCCTTTGCCAAAACTTCAGCTTGGATGTGAGTTATGTCTAGATACACTTTCCGACTGCTGACGAGCGTACGTAGTGGTTGCCTGCATCAGACTCGCAGAGCCGATCGCTTATACACAAATATTTCCCTACATCAACGAGTTTTTGAGTAATCTACATGTCACGGATGATCCCAAGCGAATCGGGTTCTACAGCGGACTTGTGGTGTGTTTGATTCATGATATATTGCATCACATATCTGATTAACGATGCATATGCAGGAAAGTACATTCGCTGGGTTCCAACTTTTCTCTATTTACCACTTCGCTAAGCTCTCAGGTGCGTCATCCACTTCCGTAGCATGCCCGGCTCTCAATCCCCTCCACGTACCCAGACAAAGTTGGCAGGCGCCCCGTTATCCTATGCGGCGTAACTGGTGTCGCCATCTCGACACTGCTCTTCGGCCTTTGCACAAGCCTCTCGATGATGCTCGTATGCCGCGCACTCGCGGGGCTGTCCTCGGGCAACACGGCGGTCATGCAGAGCGTCGTCAGCGAAATCACGGACTCGTCGAACTTTGGGCTCGCTGCGCCCGTATTTGGCCTTGCGTGGCCGTTTGGCACCATCCTCGGGTAATTCGGGAATATGGATGTTGGCCTATCTGCTAACTCAATTATCACAGGCCATTATTGGGGGGCGCGTTCTCGACCCCTGCCCAAAAGTATACGTGGCTCGACTTTGAGTTCCTCAGACGGTATCCTTATTTCCTCCCAGGGAGCGTATCGAGCGTGATCACGCTCGTCGCTGTCATCGTGGGCTATTGCTTCCTGCGCGAGGTAATCCCTCCTCTTCGCTCGTATTCGACTTTCTCATTTGCCATCCTAGACTCTACCTAGCAAGGTTCGCGCGTCAAAAGGGCATAAAGGGAACGAAGAGGGTCCCGAGTCGTCGTCCGAGAAGCCTCTCGGGATGAGGGCGATACTTGCGAACCCTGCCATCTTTGCCCTTGTCACATCGAGCGCTGGTGTCAGCTTCCTGTTCACGGGATTCGAGGTCGTCTTTGTGCTCTATTCATACACCTCTGTCCCAAACGGTGGTCTCGGATTTCCTGTAAGCTAATATGATCTATGCTAGTCCGATGGCAAATACCCATTCATGGTGCTCATCTTCCAGGCGAGGGAAATTGGCTACGCGCTCTCCATGTCGGGCCTCATCTCCGTCATGGGCCAGCTTGTGCTCTTGCCGTGGCTCCTGCGCACCTTTGACAAAGCGAAGATGTACAACCTCTGTTTCTGGATGTTCCCGCTGCTCTTCCCCCTCATGTCCATGTTCAATCTTATCGCGCGGGCGGGCTATGACGAGGTGTGCTCAATTGCTTCCTATTTCAATTGAAACAGGACTTAGACAGCGAGGCAGGTGAGCGGGACGCTGAGTCCGGCGGCGATGGCAGGGATATGGGCGGGAATCGTCGTAATGCTATTGATGTGCAGGTTCGCAATGCTGGCATTTCCGTGAGTCTTTGTACTGCCGGGTTAATCAGTGATGCTGATGAATCATGGATAGACTGGCCATGATTCTCATCAAGGAGCACTGCCCGAGCGAGAACTCGGTGGGCCTGACATACGGCCTCGCGAACTTTGCGCAGTGTCTGGCGCGGGCCTTCAGCCCCATGATCATGAGGTACGCAACTCCCTCCATATACCGCCATTCCATTCGCTCACGAGCGGCTGTTCGCCCAGCTCGATTTACGCCCTGACGCAAGAGTTCAATATCCTGAGAGGGTTCGGGTGGGTGCCGGCTATGGTGCTGATCGGCTTGGGCGGCGTGCTGCAGAGCACGTCGGTTGTGAGAGCTACAAAATAGAACAGACGGCGGCACTGAAATGCAGGCCACTTTTTATCGCAAAATTTGAAGATTGCCTTCATTCTTGCGGGATAGATATTTCGATCTTCGAGTACTTGCAGGTTTATTTTTGTATTATCTGTCTGCGCAAATTGGATATGTCATAGCACTGTGCCGGAGAGCAAGTTTGCACAGACGAGTCCGGCTCGGCGTGCTTTCAACGCAGCAGGAAAATGAAACAAGAAGTGTATTGGTACGATGTGGACTCTTAGAGTCGTACAATCTGAGCCGGACTCGTCCATACCCTGGCAGACCACCGTTCTGGAGCCACTCCGAGCTCTGCGCCATAAGCCTCGGCATATCAATACACTCTCCGTCGTTATCGCAAACGTCTCAGTTTGGTCCCAGTCATGGTGGAAATGAAGTGTTTTGCGCATCAATACTAGGTTAGGCCCACACGTCGAGGAACTGAATGTGTATGACGTTACGATGGAACATTTGATACAATTGCGAAAGGGCAGGTCGAGGAACGATGAAACCGCTGCAGGGACTGGTGCCGGTTCGGCAACATCCACAGGGGGCATTGACTGATTTTTGATCCAAAAATAGTGGTGAAACATTTAGGAACACGGAAACCGTGTTCTGGAAAATTTTGACAGCGAAACATTTGTGCATCATATGGTATATTTCTGGCCTGTTTCGTTACCAAACATGGAAACGAACACTGCAAATGTTTCTTGGTGAAAGAACATATGCAATTTCTTTTGCATGTTTCATAAGACAATAGTTGCACCATATTTTTATTGTCTCACCAATATCCTGTCGCAAAACATCCGGAAACCATTGTCCATGTTTGGCGTTTGTTCTTGGGCCAAATATCGGGCAAAACAAGCGAGCAACAGGACCAATGTTCTTTTGCAGTGTTTCCACACTGTTTGAAGGTAGAACACGTAATATTTTCTCTCTAATCGTCCACGTGTCGTCTCGCGAGCGGGAGAGGAAAGCGCAGGCGCAAAGTAGCGTGTCGAGCGGTTCCCCAGCTTTAAGCTCGGGGAAACCCTCTTAAAACACTGTATTCATGTACAAACTCGAGATAGACAATCGAATACTAAGATGTCTCACCTTCCGTCTCCTAAGTCTCCCACGGGCGCGCGGCGCAAACAGTCGGGATTCGGTGGAAGGTCAGCCCTCCGAAAGCAGCCCTACGTGGCAGGATCGAGATAGTCTCCCGTAGGCAGACTCACAAATTCGAATCTTTTTGAGAGGGAGGAGGACGATTCACGCGGCTCACTGATCACCTGGGCGCGGCCCTGCGATGTGACGAGCGTGGCTCGCTGAACCACGAGTCGATTAGACTTGTTAAAGCGGCACGCAACTTTGCCACTCAAGAAGTATCTGCGTTTGACATTGACCTGATCAGCTAACATCGATAAACAAACAGTCTACACGGTTTTAAAAACATATACTCGATGTCATTCATCGCGCAGGACTGCAAGATTGGGTCGCACGCGCATTGGGAGGGCTTAATAGCAACAGAAGCCAAGCAATGAAGTCCCTGCAGGGTGGCAGAGGGTGGCGGCGATGGCACGAATGGAGGATTTCATCGCGATAGTGGAATGGAGGGATGTGAGATCAGGCTGAGAAATATGCCAGTAAGGAGTGCCTTTTGTTTCTATGTTCGAACCACCTAATGGTTAGTGCTATCGCCGAATTTCATTTCCGACCTCATGACATGACATCTACAAGCGCGCAGAACTAAAGCATGTCCCGGTAGCCTGAAATCTCCTGCAAGATTTTGACAACCTCGAACCAAAGGCTATTTGTATCTTACGTTTCGACAGGTGACGGCTCGACTTCCCAGAGTCTCGTGAGTGTTCCTGCTTCATCTTGCGGATGCCGAGCACATCATTTACCGACAATAGTGTATCTGAGCCGATGCTATGGCCAAAGCTGGTCTTTCTCGGATTCTACACTCATTTCCTTCGTCTCCTGCATGGTGACGGCAGCGCGCTAGGACGCGGAATTTCTTTCAGCAGGACGGGCGCACTTCGAATCAGCTCCAGGTGAGAAAGAAACCATCGCGGGCTGAGCTCCGACCCACCGAGCACCAAGGGCCTGGCTAACATCGCTGCATCGACTGCCTCGTGGATCGTGAACGTGTGGGCCACGATTTCATAGCGATAAGATCACAGGTTTTGAATCTCCAGTACTCTACTCGTCCCTGTGTCGAACTTACACCTCTGTCCCAAACGGTGGTCTCGGATTTCCTGTAAGCTAATATGATCTCTGCTAGTCCGATGGCAAATGCCCATTCATGGTGCTCATCTTCCAGGCGAGGCAAATTGGCTACGCGCTCTCCATGTCGGGCCTCATCTCCGTCGTGGGCCAGCTTGTGCTCTTGCCGTGGCTCCTGCGCACCTTTGACAAAGCGAAGATGTACAACCTCTGTTTCTGGATGTTCCCGCTGCTCTTCCCCCTCATGTCGATGTTCAATCTTATCGCGCGGGCGGGATATGACGAGGTGTAAAGGTTGGTGCAGGCAACCGCAAACGGTGCTTGTGGAACACCTGGGGGTCAGCGAGTTGGTGAGAGTGTTAGGGCGGGGTATCGTCGAAATCGTGTTCATCCGCCCAGAGAGCGTGTCATCGATTAACCCAGTGAAGCTTGATTTTGGGTCGTCAAGTCAGGGTGGCATATGAGTGGGAGCCTCCTCGTGCACTACGTGTGGAGTGAAGTGTCAATTATAGTTATTGAGCAAAAGGAATCCCGGTCTGCGATGATTGATGTGAGTTCGGGTGTAAAATGCGGTCACTTCGAGTGCTTCGGGTACTAGTTAGGCCGCTGATATAGTGCACATGCCCTATATATAGTGCTCAGCATCACAGCGGAGCAAATATAGCAAGCAGTGCGAACTCAGAGGAGGGGGTAGAGTAGATTTGAAGCAAAGAAGTGGACGCCACTGTACCGATAACTTCTGTATGCACTCATGTCAACAATCACTACACTATAACAAATCCCACGCACCTTCACAACCCTTTGCGTCATGTCAAAGTTCAGTCTTCTAACAGATTTAGAAAGCGACTTTATCGACCGGACATTCCACCGTTTGCTTCAGTTATTGAATAAGCCAGTCCTGGAGGCAAGCGGGGAGTGCTCAATGTTCAAGATCGGGAGCAGAGTCCGGGCGCTGGTTACTGAGCATAGATACTGGTATAGCTGGCGAAGGCCGCGCAGCCCGTTGAATTGTAGATGCGGAGAAGCAAGCACTTTCATAGAGCATCTTCTCATATTCGAAGTTCGAAGTTGAGAACGAAGGTGGGTAGAATGAATCGAGAATGGTTATCGAGTTGCTATGTTCCATTTGCAGATTATCAGAGGTCCTGAGAGCACCCGTCAAGTAACTCTAGCCGCGTTGCTCTATAAGGGAGGTTATATAGTGAACATCGAAAGCAGTTGCAGTCAATTGTTGTGGTCAGTAAGTACTTGGGTGATAGCAGAGACCGAAAACGCACTTGTGCGACCAGCCGGTGGCAATAATCACAGCACGTCGCGGAGCAATGTCCGACGTCTTCCGAAGTACGTTCTGCTTTCATCCCCACCTCCACTCCCACTTTCCCTGCTATAGTGAAGAACTCCTCAAGCTTTCCTTATATGAAAACGAAACTGCCAGCGAGCCAACTACGCTCACATATGCAGGCGCACTGCCGTTCGGCACACACATCTGATGCGGCGAGGCTCCCGCGGGCCGCGACATCAGACAGGATTCGGGTTCATCAGCAACGGGACCACCTGCCGATGACGTCGAGACGGTGTGCCGTCCTCGGCGTGTAAGATACAGGCCAGCTTTTGTACTCTGCCGGACTCTCGCCGGGCTAAAAATGGACCGGTTGTGGAGACCCCCAATTTATGCGAGTCTATGATTAGTACCTGCTAAATCTTTTTGACCCTCATCCTCGATCTCGGATCGCATAGAAATCGGTGCAGATGGACTTTTACGCGTTCCCGCCTCTCTTGTCGTCGTCGCCCCACTTTTGCAGTATTCACTACACTACCCCGTCTCTCTTTTGACCACCACGTCTTCTTCTTCTTCTCGTCTCAGTCGCTCCTAGGCGCAGAATTTGGCCATGTCTTATGGCAATCTGAATAGCACTGGAGAATTCTCGCAGCCGGGCTACGGGAGCGGCCAAACCCCATACGGCTCGGGCGCCCCTTACTACAACGAATCCGTGGGCTATATCACTCCCCAGCTCCCTCCACCCAAATCTGGCACCAGCAAATGGCTGAAGATCGGCGTCCCCGTCGGCATCGTAGCCATTATCGCGATCGTTGTTGGTGTCGTCGTAGGCATCAAGCACCACGACAGCACATCTGCATCGTCCTCCCTGTCATCGTCCTCCGCGTCTGGCAGTTCATCTGCTAGTGGTACCGTGCAGGCATTGGGTCTGTTTCCTACCGCGACGAACAGCCAGTTCATGATTCCGATCTATCCTCAGACTGTGAGTCTCGCCACTGCTTCTCTCGTTTGCCGCTAATGCTCATTTGATCAGAGTAACACGGCTTTCTCCACCCCCACATACAACCCGAGCTCGAATTCGAAACCTGGCTGGCCCACTGACAGCTTCGCCCCTGCAAACCCCACCCCGACTACGGTGCGCCCAGACCGCCCCCGTCTCATCGCCCCATCGTACAAGTGGGAAGCATTACCGTCCCTCATCGCCACTGATCCGTACCTCGCATGCTGGAATGAAACTATCTTCGGCAACGCCTCGTATTACTATACCCTCCCTCCAGTGATCTATTTCATGGACGGAGACAGCGGCATTCTGGATAACTCGCGAGACCTGAAGCGGAGGGTGAAGGCTTTCGCGTATGTCTATCGCATGACTAACGACACCAAGTGGGTCGACCGCACATTCTTGGAACTTCAGGTTCGTACTCCTTTCACACTTTGCAGATCCCAGCTTATGGACTTGCTAGAACGCGGCCGGCAACACTTCGAATCCCTTCGGACCGAATAACAACACACGATGGAACCCAGCGCATTTCCTCGAGACCGCTGAATTCTCGGCCGCGTACGGTATCGCGTACGACTGGCTCTACGACGTCTGGACGCCCGCTCAGAAGAGCGCGATCTTGTGGTCGTTGCTGGAGTATGGCCTCAGCGCCGGCATCGAGGCGTACGGCGCCGATCCGCTCTACTGGGGCTGGTGGAAAACCAATATCCAGGGCAACTGGAACTGCGTGTGCAACAACGGGCTCACGATGGCGTCCCTGGCCATCCTCGGGGACGACACGTCTGGGATGGCGGAGCAGCTGCTCGCCCTGACCATCCCCAACGCCGAGGCCAACTGCGCGTTTGGCGTGTCGAGCGACGGCACCTGGTCGGAGACGTCGGACTACTGGTACTTCGCCGTGAGCGGCCACTCGGAGATGGCGTCGTCGCTGCTCACCGCGACCGGGTCCGTCTACGGCCTCATGGACTCCAACTCGTGGTTCAACCTGACGGGCGAGTTCCACATGTACGGCAGCGGCGCCACGACGCTGTTCAACTACGGGGACACCGGGCCGAACAAGTACTCCTCGACCGCGAACTGCATGATCTTCTACGCGGGCCAGTACAACCTCCCGCGGTACGCGCTCTTCCAGCGCGACCACCCCGACGCCGCGGACCCATGGTCCATGTTCTGGTACGACCCCACCATCGCGGGCGCGTTCTGGGACGGGCTCCCGCTCGACCGCTTCTTCGCCAATAGCACAGACCAGTGGGCGTCGATGAGGAGCAGCTGGACGGACGAGAACGCGCTGTTCGTCGCGATGAAGGCGGGCACGAACCAGAACCACCAGACGCACAACGACCTCGACGCGGGCGATTTTGTCATCGACGCGCTGGGCACGCGCTGGGCGGGCGAGCTGGGCGATGGCGACTACAGGTCGACTGGCTATTTCAGCAACGACACGCAGGGGAGCGATAGGTGGCTGTACTACCGCAAAGCGACTATGGGCCAGAATGTCATACTCGCTAACCAGGCTAATCAAAACGTCGCTGCTGCTCCGACTATCGTAGGCTCTGGCACCACTGGGGAGGCGCAGGGAGCAAGCTCCGCTTATACTCCTCCGAGCACCTCCGCGGCATACTTTGTGGCTGACCTTACATCAGCGTACTTTGGAGTGTAAGCTTCTTTTACTAGCTCTGCCGTCTCCAACTAATATCATCCTCTCTTGTAGTACCTCGTACACCCGTGGTATCCGCACGATTAACGGTCGTAAACAAGTGCTGTTGCAAGACGAGATCAACACGCAGGTTCCTATCATGTGGCGCATGCACACCAATGCGACCGTGAGCATCAACTCGGGCAATACAACCGCCACCCTTTCGCTAGATGGCCAAACCATGACCATGCAACTGCTCAACCCGCCGTCGGGAGCAGCGATATCCACCATGCAGGCTGTTCCCTTCGCGAACTCTCCACCCACTCCCGCAGGCTACCCTAATCAGCCCAACGATGGAGTGACCGTCGTCACAGTCAGCCTTCCTGCTGGTACATATCAGCTGCAAATGCTGTTCAATCCTCAATGGAGTGGGATGTCTGCGAGCGACTTCAAAACACCCTCATACGTTCCTTTAGCTTCTTGGTCTACTACGAGTCACCCATAAGCTTTGCTTTCTTTCATTCTTTGTCTTGATTGACGGACAACTTATATCGCTCGATGGACGATTCCTCTACATAATCAATCTTCGGTTTCTCCGAATCCATACTACTATTTACATAGCAGAGCGGCCTTGCGGGAAGGCGTCTCATCGGTCGGCCGTCACTCCCGCATCCAATATGCCATTGTATTCTAATTTTTCTCTGCCTGAGAGTCAAATTATTTCCACATCTGACCCTGTGCTGCTGCCAGTAATTGAGGGACATTGCGCGTGTTGCACGCGACAGTTGTTGCAGTACATATCATATCCAGCACCATTGCTAACTCTTCCAGTAGTATTATATATCCCGCAGACGTTTCATTATAACACGTCGCTTTGCTATCGAGCTTGTCAAGCTGAAGCTTTGTTTGTCTGGTCGTATGTCCGTCAATTTGGCGCAAAGAATACAGACACTAGACCGGCTATCATCATATCATTGCTAATAAGTCAATTGGACGGATTCATGTTACAACGATATTCAAGTTCACAAGCACTGAAACTGCTCAGCCGGTAATCTCTTTCGAAAGATCTAACACTGGGGAATCTTCTTGATGTGTTGGTTATATGATGTTGAATAATGAGACGAGCAGCAAAGCGCACCTGAGCGAGTGGACGTTTAAGTGATATTTCGGTCACGGAGATCCCACCAACCTTCGGCGCCATTGATGCGTTCCTCCCATTCGCTCATCATGCATCGTGCCTGGTGGTTGATGCAACTTGGTAGCAGAACAATACAGCTACTTGCTCTGCTGAGTGCTTCCAAGTTTCCCATAAGTCTTTCGTACCACATAAGCTGATGATCGAACCTGTCTCCCCGAGCCGGAGGAGGCGCAGGTCTCAAATATACGCTCTCGATGCTCTTTGGCAATCTTCCGACGTGAGAGGTAAGCTGATTAACCTCTGAGAACGCAGCGCGGGAGGAGGATTGCTGAGGCTCAATCATATCAAGCGCGACTTTGAGATGAGAGGGAAACCATTCAAATTCTTGTTGAAGGCCAGAGAAGAGCAGATGGGTGATGGATGGGGCGATCGTGGCGATCGTGGAAAAGAATTCTCTTTCTCTTCCTCGGAATTGCATGAAGGACCCACAGGCTATGTGCCAATGACGGAGCTTGGGACAAATTACTAGAGTTTGTGCGATATCGCTATTACCAGCAGAATCGGGGATGAGCCGTGGTCCACTGGCTAGCTCCTCCAAGCGAGGGAAAGTGAGCAGAGGTGAAAATTTGACGTGAAAGGGGTCATGATTTTCGAGATAGAGAATCTCAACCCACTCTGCGGTTGCTTGCAATATATGGCTCAGCGTGGTGATGGTCTGCTGCAGCTGCTCAGTTCTTTCAAGCCTCTTCTTGAGAAGTTCCTTCAGCTCGTTCAGGGAGTGCAATTGCCGCAATTCCGGGGGGGATTCAAATCTGTTTGGCGCTTCTTCACTCCTCGAGTCTGCTAAGCCGACAGCCGAGGAAGACTGCAACGTAGTCGGAGAGTATGCCGTGGGGGATAGATATAGATAGCGGACGCGCCGAAGATGAGGGGGTGTCTGAAGAAGCATATCTTGGAATGCGATGGCTTGCTTTTGGCCACGGATAGACATACTTTGCAGCTTGAATGGCGCAGATGCGTCTCGAATGAACTGTGAGACAAGCGACAAGGACCGGCCCGTGGAGCCTGCATCAGTGCAAGCATATGAAGATATCTTCGCCCATATCTCTGGAGGGGCGATCTCCATATTGCAAAGATACGAAGTGCAGCCAATGGGATCGTCGAGATTGGGCCCTTGCAGGGGATATGACTCTGTGAGAGTCAGACTTTGGTCAGACTAATCGAAATCACGGGTTTCGGATCGGAATCATCGGCTACTTCTGCGCAGCCACCACCGTAACTCCCTGGGGCCTGCAGGCTGCAGCTGATTATAATGATTTATTTACTTGTTCTCGAATCCCAGAGTCTTATATTGAGCTCCAATGCAGAAAGAACTTAATGGTTATCTCGTCAGTGTAAAACAATTCCCATGCGTTGACAGGCCAGAAATCAATTTCTCTGCGCGTCGCGTCGCTTCAATTTTGAACCGTATAAGAATGAATATTGAAACCCAATAAGTAAAACGAATCGAAGAACTACTGATAAACACATTCCATAGATATAGATTCATGCCTCCGGCCCCATCTACAAACGTCACCTAAGATTTAGAGTCCCACAAGTGCCTTGAGTTTCGCGTAGTTGGGTGTTCCAAGACCAGTGACGGGGTCCCATCCAGCGGCAGCAGAGAACCCGTTGGTGTTGCATCCAGGATTGCTTCCTGACAACCCCATGCACATTGTTTAGTTCGCATTCCGCACCAAGAGGTCGAAAATGAGAACTTACCGGTGGTGATGTCGTTCAACGCAGATGGGTTCGCATAGAGCAGCGGATTCAGGAACCCAAGCGGACTCTTTCCCGCGGCGACAAGCTCGTCGTTGAGCAGCGCGACGATACTGGCAGAGATCGGTGACGCGCAAGAGGTTCCGGCGACGGTCTCTGCAACTCCTCCATTCCATATTTCGACGTTCTCTGCCTGTGCAGAGATATCAGGGAATCCACGGCCAGTCCCGGTGTATAACTTTTGGAGAAGGATGAATCGGTAAGTCTGTCAGGTAGTCGTAAACCAGAAAAATGCCTACGCCGGAATACTTGGTGCCGAGGGATTTGACATAAGCAGCGGTCACACTGGACTGGTACGAGGGTGCGGTGAATATCGTGGAGAATCCTCCTCCCGAGAAGGACGCTGAAGTTTCTGTGATACCTGTGGTCCCGCCAACAGAGGTGACGCTGCAGCGCTGTCAGTAAAATTATCGCGCAGGGAGAAAGAGTCTTACTAGGGGCAGGTGGATGGGAAGGTTGGACTACAAAAAGTCAGGATGACATAGAGAGGTACCAGTTTGAAGACTCACATGAAGGTGGTGCAACTCTGAGATTGGCCGCCTGATACACCCTAATGGAATATTAGTAAAATTTTCTGATGATTTAATTGAGGGCCTCACTCCGTCGCCCGATGCAAAGAACTATAGTGTCTTTGTTCAGCTTTGTCATATTTCTAACAGAATCGAGGAGCTCACGATGGAAGTCCCGCGCGCGCCGAGCTGCATGTACGCATTGCACAGCGTGTTTGATGCCGACGCGGAGAGGCCAGGCTCATTGAACGCGTATGATGTAGTGAGCACAGTCGGGAGGACGGTCTGTTTGAGGAGGTAGTTGACCATGTCCAAGAATCCGTTCCATCCATCAAAGTTGATATCCCCTGCGGACACAAATGTTACTGGGACACCCTGTAGTTCCATACCTATTAGAGGGAGAAACAGAAATTGACGAGATACAAACCTGTGCCACACCGACTGTGTATTGAATATCCAAGTTCTAAAAAATTCGTCAGCCCCTTGTATACAAACATGTACACAGCACGCACCGCTTCATCACCAGCATCGCTGGTTCCTTGGGGATCCGATCCGAAGTCGAGGGTATCAAGGGCAAATGTAGTCGATGACGGCAAGTCAGGGCGAAGGGAAGTCAAGAAACTCTGAAACAACCGACATAACGCGTTACTATAAGTACACGCTTCGAAGGCAGAGGACAAACCTTGAGGTCCGCTTTTTGCGCATATTGACCAAGGAAACCGGCGACAGCGAGCGTGCTGCTCGATTCTGTAGCCAGCGCCGTGGGGATGCCGTAAAGATCCTGCAGACACGCGGGGGTAACAGTCTTGGCGCAACTGGAGGGAACGGCACGGCTTGGAGTGGCTGTTCCGTTGGTTTTGAGGGGCGATACAAACAGGGGCAGGCCGGGACCCGCAGCAACGAAGCTGAAAGGTATTCATTAGAAATGCAACGCTGGATACTGAGTGAAAGGTCGAACTTTGTAGTAGGGTGCACATAATCCATGTGGGCAGCGAGGCCCGACGGGATGGAGTATGAGAGGGTGCGGATCTGAGTTTTGCCCGACGCAACATGCTTGAACTCAGAGAAGTCCGCATCGAACATCTCGTTTGCCTGGCTAACAGGGATGGAGAAGCCGAGCCAGTCGCCTGCGGGCGACAACGTGGTTGCGTTGACGCCGTTCTGCTGCAGGTAGGCCATGACAGCGGCTGTAGAGTTCTGGCTGGGCTTGACGTACGCCTCAACCTAGCGGATCCAGTTTCAGCGAAAGGTAGACATCAGTGGGGAATCGTGGCTAACGGACCTCTTCTTTGGAAAGGTGCTTTCCATAATTGGCGCTACCAGGTGTCGATACGTCATATAGGGCCGCCTCTAGACCAGCCATGTTGCTCTGCACAAGTGCGATCCGGAGGGGGATGGTCTGGCTGGCCGGTGCTGCGCCGGTGAGTACGAATCCTTCGGGGACGGAGGGCTTAGCCTCCCGAACGACCATCCCTGATCTTGCGACAGGTCCGGCCGCCGCAATGGCTAGCAGAGATGCGAGAAATACCGATCGAATAGTTATCATTGTCGGTGGGGCGAGAAGAATGAAGGGTTGTGTTGTGCATAACCAAGCAGCGAAGGGTCATTTTATACAAGATTGGCGCATGGGTCCATGCAGCTCTTCAACAGCAAGCGTGTGGAAAGCCACGATAAGAGACTGGGGCTTATGGGGGCTGCTTCTCAGGACGTGCCGGCCGTGGTGTCAAAGAGCCGTAGCACGAGTTACGCATATTACGGAGGAAAATTGAGCGACTTTAGAGGTTCTTCCGATGGTGGTAGATGCGGTCATGGAGGAGCGAGTATGAATCTGAATCGCCTTGGAGGACAATCAATATGCCTATAACCCAAAAGACCAAGCAAGGCCGACCCCAACCAGTTCAGATAACTTTTCCAGGTATATGGTTCTGTGTCGCCCGTAGGACGATGGAATCGGGTCCGATCATGATGATGCAGACAGCAAAGTCAAGTGTCTTGTCTGGTATGTCAAAATGGCATGGTCCACGAGCTTGGCGGTCGTTCTGAGAAGAGTCAGGTATCACATGCACAAGTCGATCTCAAAGAGTACATACCTTCATGACTGTGACCCTTTACAAAAGAAGTAAGTCCCTTCCCGGAACGAGTTATCAATGTCTTCTTGCTACTATTCTCACGTTTGAAACCGAACATTCATTGCCATGGGTTCTTGACAGCTTGTTACCCGTGTCACGTCGACTCGTCGACGTGGGCAACGCTGGGAGGACCGGGATGGCTGGCGGCGGCTGAGGGCCGACGGCGCGCGTGGCGCGCTGGCGAGAGCACCGAAGGTGGTGGTATTGGTGTGTGCTATCCTACGACATGCCGCTACTACTACTTGGGAACCTCCGACATCCGCTCCGACTGGCCTGCTGCTGGCGGGGCCTCCGAGCCGCCACAACGCATTCATACGAGATACTGATCTGCTGCTAGTAATGATGTTCCAACCCCAGGCCTCTGGCTCCGTAAGATAAGAAACAACGACAATTTGAGAAAGAAACAAGAAAAACTTGTCGACGTCGATCGAAAGCTGAAAACAGAGGCAAACAATGACAAACAAGAGGGCACTTATCTGCGTGCTCAATCTACTAAAGAACAGAAGGGCTCCAGGGACTATCGAAATTCTCTTCGCGTCTTCTTATTCAACTACCCTGACCGTTCACTGCATGATATTGGCTAAATTGGATTTCCGCGGCGGCCCGGTAGCGCCGACAAGATGCAGAAAACTTGGGCAATGCGATCGGCCCATTTGCGACATCGCCGTGATAGCCCCATGACCACCTTCGCTTTTAGCCCTTCTCGTGCGAGTGTGGGCTTGCTCCTCGCCAGCTAATCACTCCATTCTCCTCGTCTTATCTGGCGCGTCTCCCTGCCATTTCAGATCCTCCAGTCGTCTCTTCGAAACCGCGATGTCTACGACTACGCTGACGCTCCAATCTGACTGCCCGTGGAAAACATGTATCATGGATGCGGAGGGCTACATTGTCTACGATATCCGAACCGTATTCCACGGCGACACCAATTATACCACTATCTGCGGGGAGAACGAGGACATCTTGGCGACGCTGCGCTGGCGCGACCTGTTCGCAGACGAGATCATGCTGCCGGGGCGGGGGGACACAAGTTTCAGCAGTGTGCGGAGGTGGTTGAAGAAGAGCATTGTGCCATTGAACTAGTGGGTCTTGATCTTCTAGTTGCAAGCACGCTTGTGTCCTGATGTATGGGATAGCAATGTTAAGCTAAAAGACTACCTTGGTCGGAAATACATATGGCAGGGAAATGCACCAGGAATGCATCTCCAAGTATGTATCGTTCTCCCATGGCCTCGAATAGTGTTTCTAATGCATACATGAAGCTTTTTAGAGCCGAAGACCGCACACACCCTATCGCGTCCTTCCAGCGCTCGCGCCTCTTCGCCTCAACCTCCGGGCGTGCCGTTCGTCTCAAGCCCACTATCGAGCTGACAGAAGTGGGCGAAGAGGTTAGAGACTTAGTGGTGGTGAGCTGGGTGTGTCTAGAGAAGAGCCGGCGAGTGGAACACGGGAATGTACCGAGCAGGGTGATGGCGGGGGCAGCTGCCTGAGAGAGATGATGGAGTGTCGTTCTATGTCTGTATCAGTATGTGCCATGCTTTATATTCTAATCGTCTAATGCCACCATACCACTTGAGTCAATGTCATTCATCCATCCTTTCGCCGTATCCTTCAACCTCAGCAACGACTTAACTATCCTGACGAGCAGGTACACACAGTAGAAACAGAGATTAAGCTTAGGCCCTCTCATCAGTCTCAGCAGTTGTACTACCCCTCGACGATGGTGTCATCGCATTTCCTCGGTTTTCTCCGTGCTCGTCTATTGTCCTACGTTGTTCGGCAGCTAGATCATCTCCATGGAAATCCTGTCACTGAAGGCACTGCCGAGGAGTCTAGATAGGCGCGTAAATGTCACATTCCTTCTCATGTTCTTCAAGGGCCTTTACACAGATTTCGCACTTAAAGCTCCATAACGGTACATGCTGCGTGCGCGTTACTGAATTCATGTCGATTTTGTCTTAAGCTCGGAGGCTGTGACGCGGAAGAGGTGATTGAGTATGAATATTGGTAGGGGCCGAATATTGCCACGGAGGCGGTCAACTGATGCGCAGAAAACTGAGTAAAGAGTCAAAAAGAACAACCAAACAGACTAAGGAATCAACGGAGCGACATAAAAGCACGGTAGCTGATATGTACATGGACTAGCCGGTGCGTAGTGGGATATAATATGCGGAAGTGATTTTGTCCTTGCGACACATAGCGCGTTTATTGGGAACGGCCGAGAAGGACGCGGTCGAGGTCACCCAAAATTCCTTTGTTGTTGTCGATTGCTTGCAAAATTTGATCGGCACGGCCTATAGAGAGCATTGGCCATGCACCGCGCAACAGGGAAGCACTACTGACCAGGAAGTGCTCCGATGGTACCAGCCGCACCCTCTAAATACTACGCATAAGCAAGTGCATGTTTTAAGAAAGACAGACTACTCACGCAAAGTGCCTTGAGCGATATCGCCTGCACCTTCGGGAAGTCAGCCTCCAGAGGCCATAATTCAGTTGTACCACTCACCAGCGGCGGCTTGGTTAACGGCTTCACCCGCAGCATCTGCATAGCGTGCGTCAGCAAGTACATTGCACGGTCTGGCAATGATGCTCACCCGCAGCATTGGAAACATGAACGCCCAGGGCGGCTAGACGGTATACCTCAGGATTGGTGGTCTGTAATGGAGAAACATTACTCACTAGCGCCCTCGTCCAAGCCATCTGCCAGTGGGAGTCAGCAAGGGAGAACCCTAAGCAGCAACCGGGACATACCAGCGAGAGGTTGAGCGGCTTCTGAAATCGACGGTCAGCTCGCGCGTGATGTGGTAAATCTACTGTACTTACGCAGAACAGGCTGAACAACTTGCTCCAAATCACCTAGGAAATGAGCTTCAGCATATGCAGATTATGATATAGAAACAAGCATTACGGCGTTGGTCAGGGGCACCGGTTAGAACAGTTATTGCGTCACCCGCCACTCCGGCATGTTCCAAGTTGTGCACAGTGCGATCAGCCGCGCCTGCAAAGGGAGTCAGATGTGTCGCCTGCGGCAGGGAGGTACTGCTCACCAGGTACTTCGGCGACAGTTTCACCTGCACCCTCTGAATCATGTGTCAGCAGGTCCAGTGAGTAATATAAGCAAACTACTCACGCGTGACACCTTGAGCAGCATCGCCCACACCTTTTGAACGGTTGAGTTGCTATCAGTTGTCAATTTAGTCACTACTAACCTTGCGCAGCTTGATTGACGGCTTCACCCGCATCTGCCAAAAAGTCAGCCTCTGTGGGCTGTGATTAATTCAGACTACCCACCTCTTGCAG
This sequence comes from Athelia sp. TMB, assembly GCA_014898675.1. Taxonomy (NCBI): domain Eukaryota; kingdom Fungi; phylum Basidiomycota; class Agaricomycetes; order Atheliales; family Atheliaceae; genus Athelia; species Athelia sp. TMB. The sequence goes on along the minus strand of JACXVL010000079.1, from coordinate 42,544 downwards.
CCGCGTTAATGTTCGCTGAGAAATGGACATTAGCATATGTAGGCCATGATTGAGAGCCGCCACTCACTAGCACCAGCGGTGATCCCTTGGTCTATTCCCGCTAATAAGTGCGCATCAGAATATAAAGGCCTGGATTAAGAGAAACTACTTACCAGCGAGAGGTCCAAGAGCCGCTAATGATATTAAGTGTCAATATGCGCGAGGCCTGATAGAGCTACTGCACCAACCAAGAGCAGGTCCAAGAAGTTCGGCCAACTGGCCTGCATGTTGAATATCAACATTTGAAGGTGAAGATGAAGAGATGCTACTCACGGCGTTGGTAGACATCGGCTAAAGGGATATAATTAACTTTCTCATACAGAATTAAGAATGTGCCTACGTACCATGTTCTCCGGCTTGGGCACTGTCGCCGCGGTGGATGGGACGGGCAGCCACAGCGAGAACACAGGCGAACACAAGGACGGCAGACAATTGCATTGCAATTTTAGGATTAAAAAACGAAGGTGGGGGTTGGGAAAGAACGTGGGGGACGAGTTGATTGGAGGGAATGGGGACAGGAGGAAAGAAGAACAAAGTTCTGCTGAGGCATCTTGGTGTGGGTCGCCCTCTACTATTTGTATATTTTGCGATTTGAGCCATACAGCCTAAGAATGAACTTAAACCGGGTTCGTCGAAGAAGAATATTCCGAGTGGACCCTTACGTCCGATCTCGAGCCATCGCCGCTGAGGTCAGATGTGTTTGCAGCTCACTCCCAGAGTGCAAAACGGCATAGCACCAGCAAGAAACAAAGAAGATCGTCGTGTAAGAAAAGTCCATCAGTGTGCCGTTAGCCACAAGGTACTTCCTTTTTTCGCAGGACGTGTGGCGCAGTGTAGGCTCTGTTGAGATGACAGAAATCATTTAGAAGTGACAGACGGGATTCTCCAGTCGACCACGGAAAACTAGTAATTTCACATTGTTCAATTCAGTCAAATAGCCCAATGATCCCATAGGCATGGCGTGAATACCAGTGATGCAGAAGACTGCACGCATGCTTGGAGCGAGAAGGGAGAGGAATCGAGAGTCGAGGACACAGAAAACTGGCCTAGCATGAGCATATTCAGCAGGTTCAGAAGTAAAAACTTGTGCTATACCTATAGTATCCGATGGTGATTTTACGCCCAAAGATCATAATTCGTGCAATGGGGATACGTATTTCGTTATGCGGCCTAATGGGTAGCCACTAAACAAATGTCAACGAGAAAGCACCGTGATACGAGATACGGACCTTGTCTGGATGTGGCCTGACCGGTGACACCGATGACCTGCGAGGCTACGTCAGAACTGTTCCAAGCTAGCATTTTATCTGATGATTACCTGATTGCCTCGTGCTTATTTTGATTCGTCCTCGATGGCCGCCCTCGGTGTTGGCGCCATTAGTCGATCTGGCACCATATCCGATTGAGACTTGATTTTGGATCCAGTGACTAGTTACAGCGCTACCCATTTCTACACAAGCTTCGCGTTAACGTTCTCAGGAAGTCCAAGGGAATGACTGGGTATCGCGCAGAATTATCTGAAGAATGGAGATGATCGTTTATACGAGATCCAAATATAATGATCTATACCGAAGTGATAATCGCCCTCGGAATGTCAAGTCGAAGGCTGAATGAATTCGGATTTATACTCCTGGACCACCCCTTATGTTCCTTTGATGAGTTTTCTGGGATCACATTCAGACCCGCCTCCCCCTTATTATGAATGTCTTGTCTGTGTATAGATAGCATTATCTCTATTGACCGAATGAGTAACATGCAAAGGATACGAAGCAAGCGCGAAATATACCTCAAGCGTCACGGCACAAAGTCATCGAGAGTCGCCGGCGCCTCATGGCCCAAGCCTCGATAGCAGCGCCACCGTCATTGACCTTGCCCTGCCGCAGGCCTGCGCAAGCACAGCCAGCCCATCAGCATCTCGTTCAAGGGCAGATTGGCATTCACAAATTCACTTCGTTAGTAGCTGTCATGCGAGGTCGGCGGTCACGAGGACTAAGAGATGTATCAGCGCGTGAAATAGACGAGTGGAATAACGAAAAGGAGGGAGATGGTGATAAGCAAGGAGTTGAAAGTCGAAGTTCAGGTGAAAGATGGTAGAATTGGTGAAGTAGGAAAGCACGTACCCCATGCGATGACGTTCCTCCGGAATTATGACCCCTCCAGCCAGCATCGCGCCACGCCACGATGAAGAGGTCCAGACCTGATCTACATCTGCACTTCAGTGACTGCAGATAGAGATGGAAATGCGAAGATATTCACCTGGCAGCCCTGACGCCCTTGCTGGCCTGGAAGTAGATGGGCTAGTCGAAGAAGTAACTCATGGCAACATCGTTGGTGTTGATGAAGGGCAGGCTATACACAAACGGATAGAGCTCGAGGGAAACTGCCCCTGTCATGACATGCGAACACAGCAGGGTAAACGATCGAGAAAAATTACGAAAACTGGATGCCTCTGGATGCTAGTTTGGGAAATAGCCCCTGAACCTCGCGGGTCGCAAGCTGAGAAGATCGATTTTTAACTTTGGCAAATTATCTATGGCAGTCGACATAACGTCGCTCCTCTTCGTTCTGCATGAATCCAACTTCGCTCACTGGCGGCACAAAGTAGCGCGTAAGGTTACGTTTTTGGTGCCTCAGCGCTTCGTCGATCCTACTTCTCGCTCTCACTCTCGTTTCCATTCATCCCCACCCAAACACTGGCAGCAGCCTCTGACTATCATGTTGGCAGAGTATCACATCGTCCGCGCCGATCATTTGGGGCATGAACAGCTCGCAGAAAGCGCTATGCTGTTTAGCGAGCACCATGGATCCTGGAGCGCTCAGGCAGACATCGAGATTGCGGGAATGCGCGTCAAGTACTCGCCTGCTCGATTCAAGTCTGCTGTACGTCCTTGTGCGTCACTTTTCTTGGCCAGTTGGTCGTCGCTGATCCGATTCTCGCAGCTATTATTCGATGAAACTTGTTACGTTACCCGTGCGGCCAGCGTACGCCCGCAGCGACCTACCGGGGCCATCCTCCCAGCTTTCAGTTCTAACATGGGACCGCAGACTCCGCTGCTTCTTGTCAACGTTTAAACTGCTACTCTTCTTCACCGGCGAGCTTCTTGATCTAAACACAGCCCCATGACTTCGCCCTTATGGTCGACTGCGAAAAAACCGCCTTCCTGTCGATCGGCTCCAATGGCGTACCCTTACTGGGCCCTCTGTGGGCGTATATTTTGCGCAGCTACGTCCCGGAAGAGACTCAAATATACTGCCCATTATCTGTTGTGTGATACATTTGTTGCTTTACCCCAAAATCCTTTCCCAAAGTCGAGGGTCATCTTTATTTATGGTCCATAATAGAGCACCCCTAATTATTCATTCATGCGTCGCCGGAAAGGTAGGTACTCAATCTTGCGCCAACGACCCGACCAGGCGGCGGCAAGCACGTGTATGAGACACACTGCAGCCCACAACTCACCCGAAAGTCCAGAAAGATCTGGAGCGGCCCCAAAGTGACGCTACGCCACAGAAATGGACCGTTGTGAATCTATCAACGCCGCTCGGAGCCAACTTGTGTCCACCGCGATCCTCTGCCCCCCGCCCCCGGCCGATTACCTTGTATCCCATCCACCATGTCTCTATATACGCTAGTGTTGGATCAATTCGCACACTTAAAGAGGGTCATCCCCGACTTTCCATTCGGAGGAGTACGTAGGGAAATTACGCAGCCGTTACTGGTATGATTACTGAAAAGAACACACTCTCAGGAATGGTTTCTCGTCGTACTAAGACAGCAAGAAACATTTCTCAGAAACATCCGCATGAATCTACCAATTCCTGCAACTGAGAAGTATGCCCTTTTGGCTATGGCTTCTGTCTCCAAGATTTGACTAAGTCTTTTGAAGCGCAAAATGGCAGAAGGTATTCGAACATTTTCAAGAATGGAGCAGATGGGACTATCGGAAGTGGATCTGGGAGAACGAGAGCATCCGACAGAACGTGATGGGTTTCATCGGAGCCTCGAAAACGAAAGAAGACAAGTTGAGTCCCAATTAGCCATTCACCACACCCTTGTACCTGGCCAATTCTAAACCGGCTAAGTTGTGAGAGATGGAGATCGGATGTCTTCCGATTTATAAAGAAGGTGGCAAAGGATTGGGAGGGGGACAGACGTAGCAAAAGAACTAGAATTGAGACCGAGAAACGCCAAATTTGCATTGATGCTCTATACGGGGTAAGTGTAATTTTCAAGGCATCAGAAACGGTGAAAGCCACTAATCCTGCAAAGTTTCTCGAAGATGACTATATTTCTTTCGATCTACGAGCTGAATGGCGAGCCTACCTTGCAACTCTATGTCACAAGTCCACAATTGTTCCTCGGCATATTCTATTGAATGAACCCGAGATCCAAAAGGCTTCCAACGAGCCGACAGGGATAGGCGGGTTCGCGCATGTGTTCAAAGGCACATACAAGGGTACCGAAATCGCCATCAAGGATCTTCGCATTCATACAAATACGTTTGGTGCAGTTAAAAAGGTCAGTGCACCAAGGACATGCTTTTGAGAACAGTTCTTAATGAATATAGGCTGCGGCTCGAGAAGCGATAATACACTCATTGGTATCACACGAAAATATATTGCCATTTGTGGGCATGGTGGAAGGGCCTAATTCTATATGGCTTATCAGTGTCTGGATGG